>JALMQS010000162.1:3071239-3165949 GCA_024734495.1 Forficula auricularia
GATCAAACGTGAACACGAGATAGGTGAGTTCAGGATTGTGCAAAATAAATTTTTTTTTTTAAATAAAACTCTTAGTTTTCGAGTTATGGGTATTTTTTCGAAAACCGTGAAAATCGCTACCCTGCTCTATATATTTGAATGCTGTGGCTACGAATTTTCATATTTTATAATTCTAATTTTTGTTACGGAATCGTGAATAATACTGCTATCGATCACAAAACAGAAAATAACTAAGAGTATTATACTTTTTGAGAAAAAATATATTTTTGTCAGATTCATGTGTCAAAATTTTTTATAATAATCAGCTAACTTTGATTCTTGATATCTTAAAAAAAACTGTGTCAAACAATAATGGCAAATTATCTAAAAAATTGAAGCATTTAATCAAGATTTCAAAATGGTATAAAACATTCCACTTTTTTAAAAAACAAAAAATAATTATTGCATTTTTATGCGAAAGAAACTAATTTCAAAACACAATTCGTAATTGGCTAAAGGGTAGAATTTAACATGAAAACTAATTTAATTTATTAAAATATTTTTATTCAATTAATGTAAATGTTCAAAATAATAATTGTTTTTATATTCAATATGTAATAGTATTTAAAATTACAAATTAAAATTAAAATTATTTGATATATGTTTTCTTGTTAAATTCTACCCTTTAGCCAATTACGAATTGTGTTTTGAAATTAGTTTCTTTCGCACAAAAATGCAAATATTATTTTTTGTTTTTTAAAAAAGTGAAATGTTTTATACCATTTTGAAATCTTGATTAAATGCGTCAATTTTTTAGATAATTTGCCATTATTATTTGATACAGTTTTTTTTAAGATATCAAGAGTCAAAGTTAGCTGATTAAAATTTTTTGACACATGAATCTGACAAAAATATTTTTTTCTCTCAAAAAGTATAATACTCTTAGTTATTTTCTGTTTTGTGATCGATAGCAGTATTATTCACGATTAAATTATAATAATAAATAATTATAATTAATTAGAATTATAAAATATGAAAATTCGTAGCCACAGCATTCAAATATATAGAGCAGGGTAGCGATTTTCACGGTTTTCGAAAAAATACCCATAACTCGAAAACTAAGAGTTTTATTAAAAAAAAAAAAATTATTTTGGACAATCCTGAACTCACCCATCTCGTGTTCACGTTTGATCCTTGACTTTTAGGACACCCTGTATATTCTACATTATAACCTTATTTTACATAATTAGTTGAAAAATTAACAAAGAACTACAGTTAGCATACCTAACAAAGTGTAAATGTGTCTACATACTTATGTCATCCAGGATTGAAAAACTGTAAAAGTTGAATATTGAAATTCTTTAGGTTAATCTCTTAGCAAAAACAATGAAATAATAATAGAAACACACAAAATGTCACTTAATCTTTCACTTGATATCAGTTATCTTCATTTGTCGAAGCTGATTTTGGCTAATCCGAACAAATTGAAATCCAAACAGGCTACAGCCCCAATTAGTTCGAATTTGAGGGGTTTCACTGTATTTATTATGAATCTTAATAAAATTAATAATCTGATAGTACTTTTGTAGAAAAATGTGGAAAGCACGACTTTCACTTATCACTTTATTTCAGATATAATAAAATAAAAGAACTGGCTGATGCACATTAGAGAAACTACAATTTCGTGATGAACTCATTTATCTTGAGAACCAGCGATTATCTACGAACATTATCTTTTTTTGCAAAAAAAAAAAATCGATACTCTAATGAGAATTAAAATATTCTCTAAAATGCATACAAATGAAGCCTATAGAAATATTTCGAGAAAAAGAGATTATAATTATTCTATCGTTTTGAATACGAGACGAAAGGTTGAAGAGGAAAGGTGAGCAGCCAATTAGGAGAAGCTATTCAAATTAAAGTCTGCATTCCAATGGCAGAGAGAGAGAAGGCTTTGCATTTTTATTCAAGAAACACATTGGAAATTAGCATTTTACTATTCAAATGTAAATCCATGGCGGCAGGCCAATAATTATTATAATTTTTCATTTAATGGGTCATGGTATAGTGACATTTTAAGGTCAAAAATGTCTGCCCTGGGCAGGCGTCAAATAATCCACCGATTTTGATTAAAAAAATTCCTCAGATTATTAAAAAAAAAAGAAGCAAGACTCTAAAGAGATAATGGAGGAGGCGAGAATGTGCTTGGGGTGGATGAGGGAGGATTCAGGAAAGGGGCCCGTCGGCCAGGGCAGTCGTCGTCCCCCTTGAACACGGCCTTCCAGGGAGAGATCTAGGGCACACGTCCTACAAGGTGAAATACTGGCCTGTGGCCACCATTAGATCATAATAAACCACAACATGCATGTTACTTATCCGGAGGATGATTGATAGGTTTCCGGAGGCAAGGAACGGTTGACCAATAGAAACGGTTCGCATTGAATTCTGGGACATGGAATTAGAATTTCGAAGGAAGATTTAATAGAAAGCTTAGAGCGTAAATTTATGATACTTTTAAGAAAGATGGGTAAAGAAATCCCTAGGCAGGAATGAATGTTCAATAATCATTTTGTAATTTATGTTTGTTGTTGAATGGATCACAACACTTTTAACCCCGTGAGTTTCTTATCAGAAAAAAACTATTCTTACATCGAACAAAAATGTTATTTCCATTCTTAACCAACAAATAAAAAAAGTAGTTTATATATGCTGTAATGGAAATCTTGTTTTCGTGAAATAATTCGAAGTCAGATCTTATTAATTCAAGTTTTCTTTAGTCTAAAATGTTTTTAAAAGTATATGTGTGGATGGGTAAGGGTAAACAATATTCTGGCTGTTTAACTGTTGAACCAATAATTATGAAATTGTGAATTTAAAAGTTTTGACTATGTTTACTCAGATTATAGACTCTGTTTTTAAATTATTAGATTATTACGTAATTGAAGTGTACTTTTTGTTTTTTCAAAATTTCTCAAGAACGGCTTTATTGAATTGCAAATAATACTCCTAATAATAATAAAGAAAAGCTGGATCCGTATAACTCCCTTGTATTGGGACCATAATTTTCTTTTTCACTCATTCTTAAAGAGTTCTTTCATATTTCGACATTGGTAAGATTTTGCCTGTTATTAATGATCTTAGCTAATATAGTTTTAATTATTATCTTTTTACTTTATCCTTTGCATAACACAGTGAAGGATAAAGTATTATTTTAATAAATTTTAAGGAGTTAGGTGTTGGTTCTAGGGGAAACATTTTAATATATGATGGGCTCATCCCCGAAATATATCGAATTCAAAACTCAATTTTGTTTTATTTCTTTTTTGTGAAACCTACCTCGCATCTTGCTCAAGTTTTATTATTATATTATTTTAATGCAGCCATGGGCAAGTTCAAAAGGTCATAAAGTAAAAAGTATTGACAGAAGTAAAAAAATTTAGTATTCATTTAAATTTTAGGAACCGCTAAATTTGCGAAAAATTGAACGGGCTTTCTTCCAGAGCCCAAAAAGAGATATTTTTTTAGTCCGAGCGGATGTATGGATGGATTAATAGATGAATGTACTAAGTTTGAATGAATGGATGTATAGATTATTCAGTTTTTTCGTCGACGATTTATTACCCATCGTTCAACCTATTGAAATGAAATTAACAATTTTCCATTATTTTAACAAAATGAAATATTGATTAGTTTTTGGTATATAGATATCTGTCCACACACAGCCGTTACTAATTTTTCTTTTTAGAAAATATTCTGCGCTAATATGTCCAAACCAAAACTTCAAATCAAATAATTTTCGTCATTCAATAAAATGTTTATTTGATGTAGTTAACTGTTTACATTTTGTCATACCGGGAGAGTTAAGTAAATTTGCAATTATGAAGAAACTATGTAATAACAATCAGAGGCTTTGGTGTCACTTGACCTCTGAACTTTGGTGGATACTATAAAGAAGAATTATAAATAAACAATTTGTTAATCGTTTATTCAAAGTGAAATCTACTCTCGAAAAACGAAACGATCAAGAGGCAGATCTTAAAATATAATCAACTATAAAATAAATATTTGAAAAATGTTTTGGTTGTAGTAATGAAGAAAGGATCGAAGATGTTTGAGAGTTTAGTACAGTAAACATAACTAGTTATATAATTTGAAATTAATTAAAGAGCAAATTTGAAAGATTGGTTTGATGCATCTGTTTATCTTAATCTGATTTTATCTCAAGTCACTTTTTTTTTGTTTCTAATAATATCCTACACGCCTATCCTTTTATCCTACGAAATTGATAAATAATCCTTCATGTGGTTTAAAATTCGAATCTTTCCTATTATCTTTCCACTGCTTATTTTTCTCCTTTTATTCAAATACGAATAACCCATGGTAATATCAATAAATGCCTATTTTGGCTATTTCTATATCTTATCTTAAGAGGACATTTTAGAATTACCGATTTATCAAAGCAGTGACCAGGGGTTTCATTGACACAATTTTTTTATTGACAGTTATAACCCGTGGGATGATCCGCTCCTTCAAAAATCAAATACAAGTATCAAATTTCGTTAAATTTAAGATGACTAAATTTATGTGACTTCAGAATGAAAGTTAAATACAAAAAAATCAAAATCTAAACAGCACCGATTCGATTCGGCTAGGCTTTATTTCGGTGAGATCCAAAAGTATATAGGTATGAGGCGTTCAAAAGCACAGTGGACCAGCCCACATACCTCATTTTCGCTGATAACCTCTATAATCAATAGACATAGTGGTACAAACTTAGTTTTTAAACGTTCTTCTAGAACACAGCATAGGTACCACTTTTGTCTCGAACCTTTGCCTCTATTTTGCTGGATTTCTCATTAAAAACCCAAAAGTGGGATGGTCCACTCTGGTTTTGAACACCTCATATATCAATGAATTATTAAGACTTTAAAGAGGATGTTAGAGTTAATGTTGTTGAGGAAAAAGTCAAATTTCAACAAATACTTGATGAAGAAAAGAGGAATTTGCAGTAGGTATCTATCTAAATTTTCTTTCAAATTCACTTTGATTATTAGAATTCACATTTTTTGAGATATTGTTATGAAATACTCTCAGGCAGTCATATATGGAGATCTCCAATACAAATTTTTGAAGTATTTACTTTTACTTATTAATTTTTATTGAAATAGATTCAGATACCATACTATTTTTGAATGTATAAAGAATAGATTAAATACTATGTCTTCTGATTAATATTTATATATTTTTATTTAACTAAATGAGTTTTCGAGGTTGTTCACAAAAATAAAGGGAGTTAGTAATTAGATCAGCAGTCTCCAACCTTAAAATGTGCATGAGCTATAATAGTTTCAAAGTTAAAATCATCCCGTGAACTTCAGGTTACAAAAAATTTACTTATTGTTTATACAACCTTATTCATACAATTTTGTTTATATGTACAACCAAAAAGTCGACCAAATCTTTCAAAATATTTAAAATTTATAGTTATATAGGGGTGAACCGCGATTGGAATTAGGTGTACACCGTCTCCGGGATTATGTGGAATTATTTTGGAATTCATTCGATGATGCTCCTTCATCTATTGTCTTCTACTTGGAAATGAAAATGGAAGTAGGTGTACACAATATTAGGTCATTAATAAATATTCCTCATTAAATATATTTTTTTTTAATTTTACTTCAAACTTTTCGGGCAGTCAGATAGGCTAGTTGGTAGCGTGCCAGCCTGCTAACCAGGGGACCCGGGTTCGAATCCAACTCGAGGCATCCAGCTAAAATCTGACCCCGGGGGGTAAAAACAAATTTAGAAAAAATATAATTAGTATCGTAAATTGGCTTATGGCTAGAAAGGCCGAAAAGCCAAAAAAAAAAACTTTAAACTTTTTTTTTAATATTTACCAAAAATTGTTGCGAGCTACCAAAAATGACGCCGCGAGCTAACGGTGAATTAGAGTAAAATAACTAATCACATTAAAAAATTGAAAGCCTTAATATATACGTAAATTGTTCGATATTGGACCATTTTTTTTATTATATCAAAAAAGGAAAATGTTTTTTTACAAAGGAGTGGATATAAATTAGATTAAAGTTAAGAGTTCTTCAATTGAAATGTTTCTTTTTAGTGGAATGAGAATCACTTTTGTGCAGGTCTAAATGGCTGCTTTAGGCGCTGCCAAAATCCCTGATGACCAATCAATGAACGGATATTGATTGCACTGAGTTAGAGCTTGGAATTGTGAATTTCTTCATTCGCGCTTAAGAGAAATTCATCGCCCTCGGATTTCAGTGAACATTCAATCTTAGAAGATTATTACAATTTGGAATTGTTTTCGTGTATTTAATAAAAACTAGAGGTAAATGATAAATTTATGCTTGAAAGCAAATGGCAAAGTGCGAGAAATATCAAGGGGATCTGGCTAGAAGCCAGCAGAGGTGAATGAAACTGAGAAGACATTCTCATTTAGTGTTTCCTCATATTTGTATTCGAAAAATACCTAAGTCATCTAAAAAAATAATCTAAAAATTAGAAGAATAGATATTGTATAGTGCAGGGGCTCCCAAACTTTTCCGAGTCGCTAGCCATTTTTCAATTAAAATTTTTCCACGACGCCGTAAAAATATGTCTATTCGTAAGTAAGAGATAAAAATAAATAATAAATAAATCTCACTTTTTTTCTAGTTAGGCCAAATGTCTTGTTTCAATTAATTTTGAAGCTTCGCGGCGCACTGTTTGGGAATCTCTGGTATATTGATAACTTTTAATGAGTTAAGTGTTGGTTCTAGGTGAAACATTTTAATATAATAATAAAAATTGAGCAAGATGCGAGGTAGGTTTCACAAAAAAAAATGTACTCACCCCAGAAATATATCGAATTCAAAACTCGATTTTGTTTTATTTCTTTTTTTGTGAAACCTACCTCGCATCTTGCTCAAGTTTTATTCTGGTATATTGGATTGAAATAAATTGTCGAAAAGAATGAAGGTTTATTTATTGTATGTATAATAAAAGAAACTAAATTGCTTAAAAAACACAGATAGGCAAAAGAAGTCAAGACGTTTTTTAAGGTAGAAAAATTTGAATATTAGACCATAAAATGAACAAATTGAATAATAGGTCTTTTCATGCACGTGATTACTATTTTAGAGTCTGGTGATTAAATATTTTGGATAGTTTAAGCCTGGGCTAGAGTTGTCTGCAGGGCTGTAGTGGAGGGTATATGGCGGTATACGGCGTATGCCCTGTGGTAGGTTGTACATTTTATTTTAAATTACTGTTTGGAAATTTATTAAATACCTCCTTCCCGATTTATAGCAGATACCCTCTGACTTTTACGGTCCATATAGCCTATTACTTCTGCTAATTTTACAACTACAGCACTGGTTGTCTGCAAGATCTGGAGATGGGGTATGAGACCCAGGCTTTGTGTCGTGTTTGTATTAACGTAGAATGAATGAATGTGATCAAAAACTTTCTAAGAATTACTTATCGACGATGGCCATTATATTATGTATTGTATTCTATGTATTGTGCTACTCATTTAATGAGGAATAAAATGAAATAAGATGATTGTGATAAAAATATTACAAAACAAAAAAAAAACAACAAATAATTTCAAAAGGAATATTTATTCTTATTATTGTCACATAATGATTGGTACACGGGACATGCACGATGTCCGGAAAATATTACGTAAATTAACGCATGCTCAGAAAAAAATTGCGGATGAGGATTTAAGTCTAGTACTTTAGAATAGCTTCATTGGAAGATATCTTTCAAGTGAATAAAACATACAATTAGCTAAGAGAACTTTAATAGAATTCTGATTGATAATAATAATAATAATCATTTAGAAAAAATTAGATTCATTTTTCTTCACGAGTCTTGAATTAAAAAAAAAAAAAAAAAAAAAAAAAAAACTAACGAATTTACTTAACTGAGAAAAATATAATGGTATATAAAGTGCACTCACATTTTTAAAATAGAAAAAAGGTCACAATCTGGCGTGATTTAGACCAATGTACAGACAAATCCTTAATTTTATATTTATAGTAATAATAATAATAATAATAATAAATTTATTGAACCAATTGTTTTACATGAAATAAAGTATACACTGAATTTGAGGTTTCGACTCCGGGGATTACTTCCCCACCATGGACTGTAATTATATTTATAGATTTCCAAATTTTATTATATAATAATATTTGGAATGAACGATTAGTGGGTTTTAAAATAAATATATCAATTAATTTTTAAAGGAAAATTGAAAAAACACCTGATAATTTGTTAACGCATTTTTGAACAGAAAGCTAATCAGTTCTCCACATTGGAAATAAAAATATAATGACCCCATATATGAATTTCCATTTTTCAGTTATTGGTTCCATCGGAATTCATACAGACTGATAGAATAAATTATGACTGGAAATTATTTTTCATCGCGTTTCCAACATATAAAAAAAAGTACTGAATTCACTGCTAGGGCAGCTCAGGCAGACGGGTTTCGCCTGCTTCCCGGGCGTGCCAAGTAAAAATACTATAAGATAAAATAAATTTTAAAATGTCATAAGAGGTTAACGCTCGAACCCGGAATGGGTTCATTCATTGAAAATCTATAAATATGAGGTGCTCTGCATTCTTTTTTGCTTCGCCATTCGTTTCCGGTAGGATGCAAATGGTTGATTTTGACAGAAATAATGTCTAAGGTGGAGAAACCCTAAGGTACAGGTAGTAAGGAAAAAGTGAAACAAAAATGATTAAATTATATTTCAATTTTCTTTTTTTTTAGATTCAAAGTAAAAATCATTGTAAATTTACTCTATCGGTGAGGATATTCAGGAATTTAGATTCGGCTTCACGGAGCCCTCCAATGGCGGAAGGGTTGCGGGGTACACGGGGTAAAGATATATGGAAATAGTGGGTTTGTTTTGCTGTGATTCATAATATTTTTTTATTCTTATTTATTTCTTATATATTTATGTATTATAAAAAGAAATTAAATCGAGGATCGCTGAAGCTAAAAGGGGGTTTAATTCAAAACAAAAATTATTATGCATTTAAATCATCTAAGAAAATAAGGATGCTACAGAAGACATAAAAGTAAAAAAAAATCATGGAACCCTCCAATGGCGGAAGGGGTATGGGAGCATCTTCATGGCTGTAAAATCTGGATGATTGGAGAGGAAGTGAGAAAGAGAATAGAGACCTTCAAAATGTGGTGCTACAGAAGAATGTTAATGATTAAATAGGCGGATATAATTACAAACGAGGGAGGATAATGAAGGATATGGAATGTGGTACTTTTAGAGAAGTAAAAGAGTTGGCATCAGATAAAGTTGAGTGAAGGCGGGTATCTTATGAATTTCAATCAGCTTAGAAAATAAAAATGCTAAAGACATAAAAGAAAAAAAAATACTCCTTGGGTGAGATTATTCAGGAATTTAGATTCGGCTTCATGGAGCCCTCCAATGGCGAAAGGGTGCGGAATATAAGCATATTCTAACTATTCATGTTTGTAAAATTTAACCATAAAGGATTCGTATTTGTAAAATTTGTAAAATTATTTAAAAGGCTCAAAATCTAATCAATTCTTACATTTTGCTCTCCCAAAGAACTTTCTACGAGCTTCTTGTGTTCCGTGGATATGGGAAGCTAGGCAGTGAAAAGAAAATATGATTGAAAATTATTTTTCTCTTCGTTTTAGATATTGAATCTTTTGCCTTTGCTTCTCTAATTTGACAGCTAAATGGTGCTGAATGTTTGCATATGTCGCGCATAATAGAGATTTTTGACGGATTATTGATATTATATATATATTATATATTGAGGTTACATCATGAGTTTACTTCAACAAGTTAGGAACATCATATCGGCAATATTGGCGAGTAAAATGTAGAGTATCCGCATGATAGTTCTTTTTCAGAAAAATGTTCACAGGAGGGATGGTTTCTCGTTGTTTTTTCACTGTTTATTGAGGCGCCTTATGTTTCTGACTGAAACGGGATTCAATTCCGATTCAGTAGATGAGATAGATTGCTACACTATAATGTAATGCAGGGGTGTCCAACCTTTTGGCTTAGACGGGCCGCATTTGATGAAAAAACAAATGCTTCGGACCGCATAAAAAATATACTAATTCTGTTAATATTTCTCAATAAAAAAAAAAAAAAAATAGTTATAATGTAGAATAATGTAATCCAGGGGTGCTATTGATGATATTACATTTCCGAGAGGGTGAATATAACTTTTCTGACATTTAAGAAAATCATGCATCACAGCTCGTATTCAGTAATTGTAATAATAATTATATTAATTTTTATTCAAATTGGTTTTTATATTAAGATTTGCATTTACATACTCGTATACATTTTACAATGCTTGATTAGAATAAGTAGAGAAAGCAATCGTATATAAAACATATTTTAAAAGAGAATTTCTTTTAATACACGTATTTAGTTAGAGTTTATAATATAGGAATTAGAACAGATTCAATTGTATATTGCGAGAGGTTCGAAAAACAAGCTCAGACTTGCTCGTAAACAAGCTCAGACCTGTTTGCTCGAATTGGAAAAAATAGTTCAATTCAATACTTCTAGGATTTCCCTTTTAACTATTAGGTGCTTCTACAATAACTAGTACTCTCTATTGCAGGGTCCAAAGTTCACTTCTCGCAATGACCCCATATCCCCGTGACGTGAATTGTGAACCCCGTCAGGCCAAAGGACTCGCGCGTTGAGGACTCTCCAGTGATTCTGCGTGCTCCCACTCGTCTTCCAGGTGAGATTTTTTCCATTCTTTTTTGAATTTTGTAGAATAATGTAATCCACCATGACAGAAACAAAAATGTGAAAGCATAATAATCTTATGAGTTCTTTTCCTTTAGGACATTTTTTTAAAATCATTTAGGACTTCAAAAATGTTTTAATTACTGAAATAATAAATATTTTAGAAAATGTAAATAAAAGATCAAGTATATGAGATGGGCATCACTGGTGTAGTGTCTATTTTATCTGTAGAGTGTTATGGAAATTTAATTGCAAAGAGAAATCTGCCAAGTATCATTAAAAGTTGAAGAAGCTAAAGTCAAACCGTGCCTGAGAATATATATTCATGTAAATAAAAATTATTTCAATAGAATAATTACGATCTATGATCAGTTAAAGAAATTGTTTGTCATCATTCTTTCGCAAATTATTATGATATAATTACTAAAGGATAAAAAAACTAAGTTGTTATTATAAATTCAGACTAATGGTAAATGTTAACAATTGCTATCTATCAAAGAAAGGAAGTAAAAAACAATGAAAAAAACTTTGATAATACTTTTATATTTTCATAAGTATAAAGTGGGAATAAAAATCGATCTTAAGAAGCTGAGTGTTATCAAACTGAGGAGTTATGTAACTGAATCTTTTCTCAATAAAGATATATGAAAAGAAAACAAAAAATGTAGAGAGAAGAAAAAGTGGTTAATGGCCAGAGGGTTCACATCGGAATTTTTACCAAAAATAAATCTTCTGTTCTTGATTTCACTTGAGTGAAAATATATGAATGTTGAAAAGTATATTTTGATTCCTAAGAGGCCGATCGGTAGCGTCGACCCGGCCAACGGAGCCAAATTCGCTTTTCATCATTTTCTTTTGTTTACCATTCAATTACCCTCGTTTCGTCCATTTCATACTGCTTTATGTCTTTTTTTAATCCTTTTCTTTGTTTTTTGTTTAAATCAAATAAACCAACCCGAGTCTCTAAGTGGAATTGAAAAAGATTTATCTAATAAGAATTTATTGGCAGTTTATTAGCTGGGAGTAGTAAAAAAAACATACTAAGGTAATCAATCAAGATACAAAACTGTTTTAAAAAACTCACAATGCGTCTTTCATTTCGATTTTTTTTAGGAAAGAGATTTATAATTGAAAGAAAATCAAAATACTGTGGAGTAAGATTTTTCTGTTTTAAACAGAGTCGTAGGATTTTAAAAAGTAAGCTAGGTACTCAAAAATCCTAAAGAAAGTAAATTTTTCTTTGGAAGTGTAAATTCAATTTTGTTTGTTTTATTTATTGGGCTCGGGAACTAAATGCCGCAATTATTAATGTGTTTATGTGTATAAATTGGTGTTGGGATCAGATTATGGGGGGTCAAATACAAATATTTGCACTGAGCCGGAGTTGAAGCCGAGCAACCTTGGTTTAATCAAATTAAATTTTTAATTTTATTATACAAAATCGAACTTACTACTTATATATATATATCACTGGTGTGTGCTCAATGGATGCTGTGGATGCGGCGCATCCCTAAAATCTCAGAACATCAAGAGTATCTTCATAACGTGCCATATATGAATCTCGTCTAGCTTTATTTCGCTTAGCTTTAATGTAAAATTTATGGAACTTTTTAACGTTAGAATATGAAGAGAATTTTCCAGATTTCATATTTGAATCATTTTCGCTATCTTATAAAAAGTATTTTGATTTTATGAGGTTAAAAGTAAATTAGTTTACATATATTAGGTACTCGACGTATGGATTTCATTTAAAATCTATAAATTGAATAAAAAAATTAATTGTGAATGATGAACTATAAGATGTTTTGGCAGAAGTATTTGATTGCACATAGACGCTTTTTTTAATTAATATTTTGTCTATCTTATTATAAAATTGTTTTACAGACAAACTGACGCGAAGTCTTGTCTAGTAAGCAGAGGGTGAGGTAATCATCACCAGACACAATCATGTTCAAACCTATCGCAGCACACTCGCTGTTTGCCAGTAGCATCTTCAGCACGGTCATTTAATAGCAACAACTAGATCCTGGGAGCGCCTGCTAGTTAGGCAACCAGCTGGCATATCAGTTAAGGGTATGGCTACTGCACGACAAAGCGTTCCGCCTAGCATCTATTTGTACACTCAACATCAAATAACTGGATACTCAAAAATAAAAAAAATAAATAAAATAAAAAAACACGAATAAAATATTTTTTTTTTTTAATACATTATTTTGAGAACGTCAAAAACAATTTTATAATTAGATAGACAAAATGTTAATACTATAAAAACAAAGAGGCTAAGTGTGCAAGCTGTGCACGCAAGCCATAGGTATCGTAATTTTTTAAATTTAATTATTTTATAGCAGCCAAAAAAAGATTTATTGAAAGTACTCAGACAGAGCCATTAAGGTAGAAATGTGGATTATTTTTACTTGCCCCAGGAAGTAGTCAAAGTGAAGATAGACTGTTCGCTCATTTCAAATGAAAAAAAATCTAATGTGAAATTTGAAATTATATTAAGCGATTATTGATGAATTTTGTGATTAATAAAAAATAAATTTCAAAAAAGAAGGGTCCTTTTTTTGGATAGAATCCTCTGGTTGAAATGTCACCGACCGCCCCTGATATATATATACATATATGCGGAAATTATTATGTTTATTTATTATTTAACTAAACTAGTTGGAAAACGAATTTTAATGAGTTTTTTCAGATGTCAAGAGTCTGAAACTCAAGGTTGTTGTTTTTCTAATAATGTTACTTTTGACTTACGAGATATTTTGATAAAAAGTAGTAATTTTTAAGTGCATAATTTAAATACCTACTATAGGAAATGTTAAGAAAAAACAAACAAACAAACAAACACGTAAAGCATAATAATAAATAAATGGCTTGCAAAGTCACAGTAGATATGTATTTTTTATCTTTACACAGCTATTTTAAGAAGGGGTCCAGAAGGAAAAGCCTCTTGGCTAACAATATGCCCACAGAAGGCGGGTGTCACAGCTAGTACATTTCATAAAAGTATTTATCATATGTTTTTAATAATAGGAAGCATTAAAAAAACTTAGGGGTGGAGATTAATGAAAAAGTAAAAAAAAAAGTAAACCATTGTAAATGATAAGATTTTATTACTTCTTATAATTTGATATTCTTTGCCATAGATATAGGTTCTGGCTCTAGGAAAATTTAACGCCGACAATTTAACTCAAACGCAATTTTTCCAGCAAAGTTCAATAACCTTACCCCTTTAAAAAAAAAGTAGGTTCTACATGTCTTCAGCTTTACAAGAATCCTGTTTAGAATAAAGAAATGAAGCTTGAGTATTTGTTTTATCTTAGGAACCATCGAGTAGTTCTGTAGTGTAACTGAAATTGTAATTTTTTCATCAAGTTTTTCCGCAATGATTTTAGAGGTTAGTATTTTGACTTTTGGAGCTATTGAATTCATGGAGTTGTAAAAACAAAATGTTTAACATAACTGGGGAGTGGTCTAGAGAAGGGGTGTCCAACCTTTTGGATTACACGGACCACATTTGAAGAAAAAAAATTGTCTCGGGCCACGGATAAAATATTATAATTTTATTGATATTTGTTATTCAAAAAAGACATCTGTTAATAATATAGAAATCAGAAATTTATTATTTTTTTAGTTCATAGTGAGCTTCTAATTTTACTTTTCGTAAATTTTATACTTGAAAATAGATTCTCGTATAATTATGTAAATACATATGCTATCTACTTACAAAAGGTGATACTATGCATTAGTATTTGTTTATAATTTTTCCTGGCTAGATAATTAATATACAATTCTAATAAACAGACAATATTCAATTTTGCTTCCAGATCAGTATCTAATTGTTGTTCTAGAGCAGCGTTTCACAACCTTTTTTGGCCCGCGGGCCTGTAAAATTTGTAAAAAAAATTCGCGGACCAGTGATATTATTTTAACAACAAAATTTTACTAGATATTAAAGATCTACTAGATAAGTTAATTGTAACATTTTTATTATCATTTAATTACAATAATATTTAAATGTAAAGATATGTAATTATATATATATGCGGACTAGTAAAATTCCTCCACGGACCACTGGTGGTCCGCCGGACCAGCGGTTGAGAATAGCTGTTCTAGAGGATTCAATCAGAAAGTTTGCAAGTAGAAAAATTATTTCTAATGAAAGTGGAGTCGAAAATAGACCAAAATTATAATTATTTTTTCGGAAATCTTGAAATCTAGTTCCAGATTCAAAATTTAAAATTATCACTTTTATCCAATAATATTAAAAAATGTTTCACCAAGTACCAACACCAAATTCCTTAAAAACCAAAAAAGCGCTTTTATTTTTCGAAAACTTCACAGTAGATTTTCAGATTTCTTATTTTAGAGAAAAAAAATTATCAGGCCAAATTGTTGTGTGTTTTCTAGTATCTGCATATAAATCTCAATGTTTTAAGGAATTTTATAACTTTATATTGGGCCACGGGTTGGGCAGCCCTGGTTTAAATCGAATGGGATTAAATGGACATGAGAAATGATAATTTATTTTTTAAAAGGGTTTCGGATATAATAATTCCTGACTATCCATTGATTTATTTATTGACATGTAAGAACGTGCAAAGATATAAAAGACAAGTCCTGACAAGTTTTAGTCCAATAGAGAAATTATCAATTAATTGTGATTGTTCTAGAAAACCCCAATTCCAAGGCTCATTGTACTAGAATGATAATTATAGACTTGGTTAGTGTCGTAGCATATAAATTACTGAAATAATAAATATTTTAGAAAATTAAAATATGAGAAGAATTTTTAAATATTCGAAACTTCATTATTTTTTTATCTTATATAGTTGAGCTTATAATTTTGCTTTTAGTGAATTTTATTCTTGAAAAAAGCTTCACGTATTGTTCAAATGTACATTCATATTTCGAAAAAGGGAATAAATATATCTCTGCATATAAATCTCAATGTTTTAAGGAAGTTAATGATTTTATGTTGGGCCACACTCATTGCAGTGCTGGGCCGCATGCTGCCCGCAGGTTGGACAGCCCTGCTCTAGAGTTTAGAGCAGCAGTAGTTTTAATTAAAAAACTTTTGATATCCTTTGATTTAATTCAAAAAAATATGAAGTGAAAAATTATTAAAAATAAAAATAATAGGGTTTTATAATTATTCTAATAAATATTTGCTTTTTAATTTTCGCACACTGCATATTTATTATAATTTCGTGATTTGATTAAAACCGATCTAATGATGATTGAAATTATCCCATACATTCACTTGGTTTAAATTGATTTTTGGAATTCTTGTGTAATTATTATCTATGATAATCGATGAATGAATAATAATTAAATGAATCCATAAATATTTATTATAGTATGAAACTTTACAAGAAATTAATTTAGTTAGTATTCAATAGATTATTTTATTAATTCAATATTCATATTCATAGAACACACAAACTAAAAAAAAATGACTGGATCAAAAACTCTGAGGGCAAAAAAGTTTTGAAAACAGACGGTCCTCGAGTTTGATCAAGCTTTTATAAGCTTGATAAACAACTTGGTGAGAGAGAAAGAGAGGGCCACGTGAAAGTTTTCTATAACGTTGTTGAAAAGAGCTTATTTTATGTTCATGTTTATATATTTGACAACTTAGGCAATCATTCTTAATCTAGAATATCTTACGAGTCACACAATGCAAACACTTTGTTTATAAATCAAAGTATATTTAAATGAGCTTAGAGTTCCTCTAATCATATAATGGCCAAATATATCGTATAACACGCAGAATAGAGGTTCGATATTCAAGAGAATTTAATTCATTGTCAATGATTTGGATCTTGTAAGAAATTTACAACTTCATAAATTAATAGCGACCTAATTAATTTACCGCCCCTGTGTAAATTACTCTCTTATGTCCTCCATTTAGTTCGTCATCGAACCATTAACAGAATCGAACCTTTTGAAAAAAAGAGGGGATATTTTCTTGGCGCGATAATCTGTCGGGGTCTCCGTTGCTGGTCGATAAGCCGCAGTCAGCGAGGCGTCGCGGAATCTTCCCCCCTCAATCCTCAACCCCATCGAACCAACCGGCACTGCCAGCCAAGTTTCGGGAACGGAATGAACAAACGCCAAACGGATTAAACCACCACGCTACGCTGACTAGCCATTTAGAAATTATACTAATTAGTTAATTTGATTCCTAAAAATTAATCAGTGTTTAACCTACGAGTAGAATAAGTAGTAGGTAACTAAAAATAAAATAAAAAAAGCGTTAGGAAATTTTGAAAACAATTGCGCGTTAAGTTTTTTCTTAAGCAAATGCTATGACAGGGCTGTCCAACCCGCGGTCCAGCATAGCAATCAATGCGGCCGACATAAAATTATAAATTTCCTTAAAATATTGAGATTTTTATGTTACTGGAAAAGATAGATAACTGATACAATTTGACCTGATATTTTTTTTATTCTACTTTATCCAATGCGAAGCATTGGCAAAGTATTGTAATCGGTCTCGTGGCAAGCGAGACTTCAAAGGGTCCTCAGGTAAAGACTACGGAACCCATGGTCTCAATTAAAGTCAGAAACTGTAGTATTCATTTAGGTTGAATTTAGCACGTGACGGTTTTGCCAAAAATTACATGGAGTCTTGTCAAGAGGCCAAAAAGTGCCATTTTTTCAGGAAGTGCGTGCGGATGGATGTATGTTATCATTTTTTCCGTCCACGATTTTTTCCACACCGTACAACCGATTGAAATGAAATTGAAAACCTACCATTAGTTTAACAAAATGAAGAGCTGATTAGTTTTTGGTACATATCGGCCCACAAACTTTAGTACTTTTTTAGATTTTTCTAAATATTTTGTAAATGACTTAACCAATTTTGATGAAATTTAATATTGTAATTAAGTACCTTGAGGACCACAAAAAATGTCATATAAATTTTTATTGTAAAATTATATTTTAAAGTACTTTATCCTAGAATAAGATTATATAAAGGATAAAGGTTAGCAACGAACCGTTGCAGTTTATTTTTTTTTTTCTAAAATAAGAAGAAATTAGAAAATCTCCCCAAAATTTTTTGATAATATAAGACAGATTTTCAATTTTGAATGTAAAAAAAATTATCAAAATTTCTGAAAAAATAATCACAAATTTAATTGAAAAGTTTTTGTTTTGTGAATCACAAATTTGGCATATTTTGAAAGCCTTTTTACTATAGATTTAACTGCAAACTTTCTCATTGAATGTATGGAACTGCAATCAGACATTGAACTGAAACAAATATTTAATAATATCTCTTTATTAAAATTTTATAAAAATTATATACCCAGAAACAAATTTACCTCCTGGCTTCTCAATATTTATTCACTTTTTAGAAATATGAATTTACATAATATACCTGAAGCTATTTTCGAGAATAAAATTCACCAAAAGCAAAATTATCAGCTCAAGTTTCGAATAATTAAAAATTATTCTTCATCTCATATTTCCAATTTTTAAAATATTTATTTATTTGAGTAATTAAAATTTTTTAGATTGGTTAATGGTTTAAAAACCAAAGGTAAAAAAACTCAAAGATTATAATGCTATGATATTTTTGCTATTTTGTCTTGGTGGATATCATTATTCTACATTATTATCTACCTTTTTTCACAACAAATATCTATAAAATTAGTAAATTTTATATACGGTCCGAGGAATTTTTTTTTCCTTCAAATGTGGCCCATGTAAGCCAAAAGGTTGGACACCCCTGTGCTAGGGCTAAAACAAATTAAACTATTAATTTTGAAAAGTTTTTATTTGAAATATCTTGAAACCACTTGAACCCATGATGGTAATACATATAAAACATATATCTATATATAAAAAAGTGAACAACAAAAAAGTAACATTTTTAAGGATATTAATATTTTTTCTTTTAATTTATTTGGTTTTGAATGTGTTTAGTAAAGTTTCGTGTTTGTAGTAACTCAATAGTAATGCGAAATGTAATTTCAAATTTAGTAGTTGTTTACTGAAATTATAGAGTGATTAAATTTTGGTTGAAATCGGAGCCTTACTTGACGTTTAGTCTTGAAATTTTGCCTTCGCAATGACGGAGTGGAGATAAGAGGGGGTGAAAGTACTGAGAAGAATTTTGTTTTATAGAAAACTAATAAAAAGGTTTTTGTGGTGCTAGAATGTACCTGGAGTTATATTAATGAATGAATGGCACGGTTGTATACTATTGTTTAGATATGTACAAAAGTCTATTGTTGGTTGGTTTTTAATGTCAAAAAAACAATAATTGACTTGTACATATCTAAACAATAGTATCCATACATTACTATAACTCCAGGTATATTCTAGCACCCCAAAAACTCTTTTCTCAGTTTTCTATGAACCAAAATTCTTCTCCGTGTACTTTCAACTCCTCTTCCTCTCCTTCGTTGTAAAGGTAAAAATTATATCCCAAAAATAATTTTTAAGAAAAAAATAAAAACCGACTTCAAAAAATTAAATGCAACAAATAAAATACACTAAAAGGTATAAAATAATTATTATCTTATTTAGTTACAACTAAACGACGAAATATCAACATGAAATACTTTTTGAAGTCGGTGCCAAACAAACTATACCTATAAGCGAGCTTACCCGCCAAACGTACTAAGTAAGATCCGTCGTGTGCGATTGATAAAAGGTATATGTTTGGCACCAACTTCAAAAAGTAATGTTAATATTTCGTCGTTTAGTTGTAACTAAATAAGATAATAATTATTTTATACCTTTTAGTGTATTTTATTTGTTGCATTTAATTTTTTGAAGTCGGTTTTTATTTTTATTGTTCTCTTTTTAGTGATGTTATTAATAGTGATGATATCATCAGAACTTGACCAAATTAATATGACACCATCCCTAAGGCACCCCCTATCGGATAAAAAAAGAACCATCGAAATCGGTTCATAAACAATGAAGTTAGGTCTAAAAAAACCTAATAAAAAAGGTCTAATACCTATGAAAAAAAATTGGGACCAATCGGAAGGTGGGCTGAACCCAATGCAAATTTTTTTTTCAAAATCGGTTCACAATTGGCGGAGATATGAGGTAACATAGGCACAAAAAAAAAAAAAAAAAATCAGTCGAATAGAGAACCTCCTCCTTTTTTGAAGTCGGTTAAAAATAATAAACATTTTTCTATTTTATATTCAGTTATCAATGTAAACTCCTGAAGATGGGTTCGTAGCCCGAAATATAGATACTCTTGCTCATAAGAAATATTTCGTTTTTTTGTGAATCCTACCTTGTAATTTCTATTTTTTAAATTAAAATTTTTAAAATTAATCGGATTAAAAAGAAACGACAGAAACTATGGTAGTTAGAACTCATTTCACTATCATGACTCTGAAAAGATACACGATAGGGAATAAGGATTCCAGGCAAATTCCTTTTCAAAGTGTTTCGATTTAGTTCTGAATTGAGCAGTTATGAATTTTATTTCATTCTATTTATTTTACTTTGAATTAATGAGTCTGCATTTGACTTTACACTGAAGAAGTTAAATCTATCGAAGACTGTTGCAAAACTCACATATTTCTTCTATTCAAAAGGAATGAAAGGAAATGGAGTTGGCCAAGAGAAGTTAGTTTATCATCGTCTAAAGATTATAATCTGAATAGATACGCTTACACAAAGGGAAGTAAATTATTATAAATAGGGGTTGCTTATACTAGCGTACTACTTTGTACAGGTCATTCCAAAACATACAAAGAAATTGTTAGATGGATTCTAAAAAAAAAAAAATGTATTCACTTAAAAACCTAAAAAAAAAAGTTATTTTTTGCGAAAATGAAAGTGTCTTTTTAGAAAGTGAGATTTTTTTTAAAAAGTTTTTATAAATCTCTAAAAAATCGAGTGTGTGTAGCAATCGACTTTCATTTACAAACTCATCTTATTTGAAGTCATCTTACCGATTTTCCTCTTTCATAATATTTTAACCGGAACTTAAAAAAATACAAAAGTCACAATTTACGACTCTATTTTTACATACTTTTCATGAAACTAGGGGGTTGACGCCCCTGAATCAAATTAAAATATTTTGACTTCGTTTCATTGAATCTGGATGCGTTATTGTTTTTAGTTTAACATACGGATTGTAATCATTGGAACAATTCAGATATTTACAGATCTTTACTTACTAATTTGGCAAAATGGGTTTTTAGCCGATGCCAATAAATAAATTTAAAAAAAAAACTTACTCTTTAACAAGAACTAAGGATTGCAAGGATGCAAAAAACAAGTCCAAACCTATTTCAGACTATTAGATAATTTCTTCATTTCTATCATTTTTATAGGCCCTTGACTCTAGGTTAGAAAATGTTAAATCGAAATGAAAAAAGATTTACATATTTATCATCAAATTATTAATTCAACGAAACTGCAAACAGCGCACAGAGTCTTGTTCCTCCAATTTAAAGTTTGATTATAGGTTACATACAGTCGAACCAGTGGCGAAACTACAATACTGCACGAACCTGCACGCATCCCAAATTTTTCGGATTTATTTTTTGTTAATTATAATAAAATTATCAATATTTAAATTAGAATAATAACAAAAAAGATTTCTCATCGCATTAAATCAAATCTATTGAAATTTCATATCTAAGGAATATTTTCTTTTATCTTTTATATCAAATAGTTTTTATTAGAATATTTGCATTTGAAAGGGTAGTTTATTTGTAGTCGAATTTGAAAAAACCCTAATTAATACTTTGAAATATTTATTAAAAATATGAAATTAATAAATATTATAAAACAATCATTTAATAATATTTATATTCACTTTTAAACGAAATTGTTTTATAAGTTTTTGAGAAAAAGGTAATAACCCAGAAAACCATAACAAATAACTCACTGATGCCGGTCTCTTAATAAAACAGAACCAAAAAATTATAAATGAGAAAGAAAACGTTCTTATTTTATTGATTTCATCTATCTGAAGGTTCACATTATATAAGAAAATAGCATTTTGATTAAGAATGTTGTAGTTTAAAAGAAATTGTATGAAGAGATTCAATTTCTTCTCTCCCAGAGCGAATCAACTAGAAATGCCAAAGAGTTTTATTTTTTTTTTCTCATTAGACATTTATTCAAATCTATTGAAATTTCATAGCTTTGTGTTATTTTTATTTATCTTTTATATTAAATAATTATTATATGAAATTTGCATTTTAAAGAGAAGTTTACTTGAAGTCCCATTTAAAAAAACGCTAATAACTCTGTTGAAATTTTTTTTAAAAATATGAAATTAATTAGATATTATAAAACAATTAATTAGTAATCATTTAATTCAATTTTGAACGAAATCGATTCAGTACTTTTTGAGAAAATCGTCAAAAACCCCGAAAACCTCTTATGAAAGGCCGTTTTAGAAACTTTTTATAATTCACCTCCATGTCACAAATCAATGTTTTGTTTCATATGACTTTTTAAACTTTTTTCAAAGGCATCTCGTGCTTTCAAAAAGCATTGTTTTTTTGACAGTTCAGATGGTTTTTCACGATTTTCTCAAAAAGTACTGAATCAATTTCGTTCAAAATTGAATTAAATGATTAGTAATTAATTGTTTTATAATATCTAATTAATTTCATATTTTAAAAAAATATTCAACGGAGATATTAGCGTTTTTTCAAATTGGACTTCAAGTAAACTACCCTTTAAAATGCGAATTTCCTAATAATAATTATTTGATATAAAAGATAAATGAAAATAACGAACAGATATGAAATTTCAATAGATTTTACTAAATATCTAATGAGGAAAAAAATAAAACTCTTTGGAATTTCTAGTTGATTCGCTCTGGGAGGGATGAAATTGAATCTTTTCATACAATTTCTTTTAATCTACAAAATTCTTAATCAAAGTGCTATTTTCTTATATAATAGACATATGTGAACCTTCAGATAGATGAAATCGATAAAATAAGATCGTTTTCTTTCTCATTTATAATTTTTTTGGTTCTGTTTTATCAAGAGACTAGGTCGCAAGTCACCCGGCATCAGCGAGTTATTTTTTACGGTTTTCTGGGTTTTTACCATTTTCTCAAAAACTAATCAAACAATTTCGTTCGAAATTGAATATAATGATTAATAATTGATTCTTTTATAATATTTATTAAATTCAAATTTTTAAAATTTATTTCAAACTACTATTAGCGTTTTTTTCAAATTAGACTTCAAATAAACTATCCTTTAAAATGCAAATATTCTAATAAAAACTTTTGATATAAAAGATAAAAGAAAATATTCCATAGATAAGAAATTATGGGGGGAAAATAAACCCTTTTGGAATTTCGCTGTGAAACTGAATATATTTTTATTCTAATTTAAATAGGGACAATTTTAGTATAATTAACAAATAATAAATCCGAAAGATTTGGGAAGCGTTGCGTGTTCGTGCAGTATTGTGTAGTTCCACCTCTGGTTCGACTGTATGTATCAATCACCTATATATTAAACTTTAAATTGGAGGAAAAGAGAAACTTTTAAAGACTCGGTGTGCTGTTAAGTTTCGTTGAATTAATAATTTGATGATAAATATCTATCTATCTTTTTTTCATTTCGATTTAACATTACCTAGAGTCAAAAGCCTATAAAAATAATAGAAATTAAGAAATTATCTAATAGTCTAAAATAGTTAATAACTTTTAAGGAGATGGTTCAAGGTGAAACATTTTTTATTAGTCTGAAATAGGTTTGGGACTTGTTTTTCGCATCCTTGCAATGGCTTAGCTCTAAAAGAATGAAGATCATCTCCATCATTTTTAGTCTTTTTCTTCGATCAGATTCTAATGAAACAATCGCTCATTTGCGCATTTATTAAATAACTAGCTGTTGCCCGTCGATTCCCTCCGGGCAATAGGGCGTCTCGTTCCAGGCCTCTTGCTAACCAAGGAAATTTTATTTATTATTTTATCTAATAATTAATAAAATAACTAATATATTTTTAAATAATATTTTTACTATGCTTATTATTCAAAGCAGTATGTCTTAAAGTCTTGATTTCAATTTAATTTGTTTAGCCCTAATGGAGAAATTTTCAAAAACAGAAAAATTTGGCAAACTTTATGCTATTAACTAGTGAAAATTGAATCAATATTGTTCGAAGAGTCTTGCTAGAAAATGGACAATTTTCATTTAAAATAAATATTCATACAAAATTCGTAAAACAACGGTTATAAAATTTATTTTATTTTTAAAGCTAGTTTAATTCACCACCGTTTCCTATTATGTTAATTCGAATACATCTGATTTGGAATTTCAATGAATTGGTAATAAATAATTATAACGAGTCGA
Organism: Forficula auricularia; assembly: GCA_024734495.1. NCBI lineage: Eukaryota > Metazoa > Arthropoda > Insecta > Dermaptera > Forficulidae > Forficula > Forficula auricularia. The sequence continues at coordinate 3,095,322 of JALMQS010000162.1, forward strand.
TTGGCACAACTTATAGGTCAGAGAGCTAATAAAACAGGAAACAAGTTGTGGAATTCGCCATTAAAAAAACTAATAGTAATATAAACAAATAGAGGAAAGGAAAAGACATAATAATTGATAAAAAAAAATAAAAAATAAATCGAAAGAATTAAGTATCTTTTTTTGAAAATTAGATGGACAATTTTTTCAAAAATCAACTCCATGAAACCAGAATATATTATTAAGAAAAATTCAAAATTTAAGGTCAAAATTTCAAAGATTTTAGTAGAAATAATTTTATATTCCTTTTCAGAGATCTCAAGGGTTAGATCAACTGCCCGAAAAGCATCTGATGCTCGGGTTCAACTCCTAACGGGATGAAACCCCTCTGATAAGCAATATAAACCTATTTCTACTAAAATCCTTGAAATCTTGACCTTAAATTTAGAATATTTCTTAATAAAAAAAAATTTGATTTAGTTCAATACTTGACTCTCTATCAGTAAAACATTTATTTCCTGAATTAAGTACTAATGATTATAGTTGTATCATTGTTGTCTTACGAACAAGTAATGTACATCTCTTTTAAAATAACCCGAAATAATATTTGTTGGATCAATAAACTCTTTTTTAGTAGATGGGAGAATTAAAGAGGGTTACAGATTTTTGTGGTGTTTTAATAATTAAACTCTGAAACACCACAACAAACTTTAATCGTTTTTAATTAACACATGTTCCAATTCAAGTCAACAGAGCATTCCCTTAATTTAAATAAATGGATGAAGTATCAAAATGTCATAATCTTAAGCCAAATCTTCAGTCACCTATTATTTTTAATTTTTTAATTTTAAGGCAGAGAGATATATAGATATACCTATGGTACAACCAACTTAAACAAAACAAAAAAATTTTCAGAATAATATTTTTTTTAAATAAATCGAGATTGTGGTTTTTGGATGCTATGGTTTTGAAAACGGTTTTGCAACGAAACCTCGTTTAAATTTTAGTCTAAATTAAATTTTCTTTTTTAGTATGATCTGTGTTGAATTGTCGATTTTAGTTGAATGATATTATTATATATTTTTTAAATTTTTTTTGATTTCTAATAATGATAATTGTAAAATTATTCTTTTGGGGGAAGAATCAAAATTCTAGTTTAACAAAAAAAACGTAGTTTAGAAGTTATATATCAATTAAGGAAATTGGTTAGTAAGCTATGAACATTTTCAAAAAATTACCCTGCCCAAATAAAAAATTCTGCTTGGTTTTTAAATTAAAATTAAAATACATATGATGAAAAAAGTTATATTAGAAATTAATATAATACAATATAAAAATCCCGATTCATTATCTCAAATATTTTTTCAGTAATTTGATAATTTGATAATAAATAATTTTTGAAGAATTTCAATTTTTCCCACAGCCCGAAGACCGAAGACATTTTGACAAGCACCTTGCAGGCCACCTTATTATATACGTACATAAGAACTAATATATGTGGAAATTAAAAGTGATTTGGACTAAAATTTTTTTAAATATTCATATGAAATAAGTAAACACATTAAGATGAAGATAATACTTTGAAAAATATAATCTCAAATAAATATAAATTCTTATATCAAGCGGAAGTCACAAACTTGAATTTATTTCTTATAAATTAGATAGTTTATTATCAGTGATTAATCGAATTTGATTAAAATATAAAGGTTATGGTGTCCTCTTTTTTTAACGTATACCTCTAGTCTTAATTTTTTTACTTTAATTTTTTTATGTCAAAACAATCGTAAATTAATTTTCATGTCCGCCTGACCGCGGGAGCCTGTGCCGACTTGCAGCGAAACACGTCGGTACTTGCAGACGTCGTCCACTGGAAGCGACAACGCTCTACGGAGATGTAGCGCGACATATAGCAAATGGAGTAGAGTAGTATTAGTAGAAGTATTTAGTAAATAGAGTATTGGCTAATTGTGGTGCTGCTTCGCCGTAGTTAGTACTCCAAAAATAAAAATAAATAGATTTTTAAAAAAGACAAACATTTTTTTTTAATATGAGATAAATTTCCATAAAGAAAGCATCAATTTATCATCTTATTTTTTATAAGTATGGACGTAGTTCAGAAATGATCTTTCTGGCTAATAAATGGCCCGGCTCTTACGGACTACCTTGGCTGCCTCCTGGCTCATCGAACATGCGTCTCGATATTAATCAATAATTGAAATCAGTTCATTGTTAGGCACCATCTGATTTTAGAGTTGTACTTTATTCCAGAATATTTTAAGTTTTTCAAAAATTTTCAAAAAAATTTGAGTGGTCCTAAGACTAAACTGGAATACAAAAAACTGGTAATAGAATAGAAGTGAAGATTGTGTTACACTTAAAAAACAATTAAATTCAAATTTCAAAGCAGTCAATTAATATCGAACAGGATTATTCTTGTTCAGTATTATGAGAATCATGGACGCGACAAGTCCCTTTTGCGCCGTCGCGTCAGCGTCATGAAAAATACTGATTGGTGTAGAAAAATTCCATATGATCAAAAACGTTAATTATTCTAAGAGAAACTTTTTGGTATAGACCTTGTTGTAGACTTTATTTACTCGATTTTTATCAAAATCGTTTGTGCAGTTTTTGAGAAATTTTTAAAAACATATCAAAGTAAAAGTACCTACTCTAAAAAAATAATTTGAAAAATCACCCTTATGAGTTTCTTACTTTTTATTCAATAACTTTAATTTAAAAAATTTAGTAATATTAGTCCAACAGGCCAAAAATGTGCACACGCACACACAAAAAAAAACTGTCTCACAAGTCCTTGTAAAAATTTATGAAAATTTCATGAAAACAATATTTTCATTTGGGAATTTAAAAATCTCCGTTTCCATTGGATATGAAAAATAAAATATTTTTAAATTTTAAATAATATAAGCTAATTAAATATTTATTATATCTTATTATACCGTTAATGTAGGGTAGGGTCTTTGATTTCCGCGCCGGTTATTGGAAAGATCAAGTGCACTAAAAACTTAACTAGTTATAATCTGGCAGACACTAATTTACACAAACACATTCACAAACATAGGCACAAAAATGAAATTAGTATTGGCTAAAATGGGCAAAGAACTGAAGGACAAAAAAAAATTTCTTCATTTTAGTGAGCAATTCTTCTTAATTAGTTCATTATTATGAATAATTCAGTAAAATATATATTTTTTTATAAGGAAATCCTTAATTGAAAATTTTATGAATAAAGAATGGAAAATTATCGGCAAACAAATACAGATAGGTATTTTGTTTCTTTTCATCAGAAAACCTATTAAACTATGTGTATTGTACTCATCACTCAAGTCACATAATTATTCAGAACTCGAGGTTATTCAACAAAACACTTAAACACAATAATATGATGATAAATTTCACTATCTATATATATAAAATAGAAAAGTATGTGGATATGTATGTGGAAACGATCTGATTGGCCAGTGCATAGCCAATGCCAAAGCGTTAAATTATTAGAACGATTCTGATTGGTCAGATAGTGATCGTGCTTAGGCAATGTGTTAAATAAATCTTTCCTTATTCTTCCTTATTTTTGAATCAATTTCATTCAGCACATTCTTTCGATACTTACAGTAAGATTTTAAATTTCAATTATTAAATTGGTATGAACGAGACGCTCCCCGCCAGGGGCTAGGTGACGCCGGGCCGAAGGCCCGGTCGTCAGCTAGTATTATATAATTGCATGTATTTTAAAAATTAATGATACAAGTTTCATTTAATAGAAAATAGACACAAATAACAACATTTTATTACTTACTACTACTTAAAAGAAATTATTTTTTTCAAAATTTCCCAAAAATAGATGAAAAAATTTCATTAAATACTATTAAGCGAAAACATGGCTTTAGGTTTTTCATAAAATTTATATGTATTTAGTAAACGATGCAATGTAATATTTTGGAGATGTTAATTTTTTTATGTCTGTAGATTTGTTTGAGAGTTTGTGGTTTAATTTTTTGTGCAAACTCAAAAATCATTAAAAATTTATTTAAATTATTTTTCATATTGTATATTGAGTTTTAATTTTATAAAATTAATAGGGAGGATAGTATGTCTATAATAAAGTCTTGTGGTATTTTTAAATCACGTCTTCTTTGATAGAGTCATTTATAAGTTCAGCGCAGATTTAAAAAATTAATTAACTATTATCTGGCTTCAAGAGTTAAATATTTATAGGAACTCACAAAATTTAGTGGTAATTACTAAAATATAATGGACCTGAATGTCAATTTTTTTATGGTGAAAACAATTTTAAAAGAAATTTATGTTCTTTATTGTGTGTTCAGAATTAGTAGCCAAAATGATAATTATTTTTTGATCAAGTAGGTGGTATATTAATAAAAAAAAAGATCATATTAAATAAGTTTCACTTTCGATCTTTCCCTATTCATAGTTTAAAATAATTGTGAATTATTTATTTTTAACGTATTTTGTACATTATTTTCACTTTAGTTATATAAATATCGTACTCACAATAGTAGTAAACAAGAGACCTGGATATATTTCTCAAAACTTACCTGAAACAGAAAAAAACAAAAATAAATTACCAAACACAAACTAGGATAATAATAAAACTTGGTGTATAAACAGTCCCTAAGTATATTAAAAGCGATCGCTATTTTGGATTTTAAGTCAATTGCTCCATGTCTTCAGCAATGGTTTCCAATAATAATAGAAGCTTTGAAAATGCAAAATAGATATATTAAATTGGAAAAATTAATTAAGGAACTTATTGCAAAAATACAAACATACATTGTAACATCACTTTTGTTACTTACTTTTGTATTAATTAGATTATTGTTACTAAAAAATATGTTTTAAGATTGCAATACTGAGTATGTATTTAATATTACTAAAAACTTTTGAGGCTCAAGTTCCAATTTTTATAGTAAAATTAAATAAGACATTTTTAACAGTGTACTAAAGGTTGTAGGCTGATATGTGCCAAAAAACCGCTTCATTTTGTTAAAATAATGATAGGTTTTCAATTTCATTTTAAACGGTTGAATGGTGTGGAAAGAATTGTTGACGGGAAAAAGGGTCACATCCATCCATCCCCACGTACTAAATGAAAAAATCGCACTTTTTGGCCTCTGGACGAGATCCGATGTAATTTTTGGCAAAATCGTCATGTGCTAAAATTCAACCTAAGTGAATACTACAATTTGTGACTTTGATTGAGACCATAGATTCCTTTAACTGAGGACCATTTGAAGTCGCGCTTGGCGCGAAACCGATCCAATACTTTATCTGCTTCGCATTGGATAAAGTAAAATTAAATTAGGTTGGAGTTGGTGGTGATTTAATTTTAACAATGTTTCACTATAAACCAACACCGCGTTCCCTAAATTTTATGGATAAAGTAAAAATGGATAAATTGCTTGCGCCTTTTTCTGCATGGTAGTCACTGATCTGCCAATTAATTTGTCTAACTAGTAGGGGCTCCCAGTATGCGAGGTGTGTCTATTAAATGGCCTGACTGATGCTGCTACTGGCAAACAGCGAGCGTGCCGCAACAGGTTTGAACATGATTGTGTCTGGTGATGCGTCTTCCTCCACCCTTTGCCCACTAGACAAGCCTGAGCTTTTATCTGTAGCAATCGTCCGCAGTAGTCGCGCTTGGCGCGAGATCGATTACAATACTTTATTTGTTTCGCAAGGATAAAGTAAAAAGAGAAGAAAACATGTTTATTTTATTTATATGAATGAATGTTTTCGTGGTAAAATAAATGATGAAGCTTTTAAGAATGTATTTACACCTCAAGTAAATAAATCGGAATGGTTGAGTTTGCCAAAACGAATATAGGAATAAAGAAATATGACTAAGTAAAATGCGCTAAAAGAAATATATATATTAGATTCTTTTTTATTAAATTTATATATACTTAAAAATCTTTTGCAAGTCTATGGAGATGGATTACGAGTCCAGGTATTCGATAAGGGATAGTGATTTCCAATAGTATCAGTTAATCTAACAAGAGGATTAGTCAAAAGTTAGAAACGTTTTCTCTCTAAGGCAATAATTGATCAAGATTGAAACATTAAAAAGGAAAGAAAGGAGGGTACAAAGGAGAAGAAGAATGAACAAATTTCTTTATAAAATTTGTTGTTTAGAATTGATAAAAGCGATTTAAAATTATAATTAATAACAATTTGTATAATAATAACGCTGTAGAGAAAAATTGCCTTCACGCACAATGAATAGAATCTCATTAAGCTGAGTGGAGTGTTGAAAACTTAGCTCGCGGGTGAAAAAGAACAAAAAAGAAAAGAGGAGGCTGCCTTTGTTCATTTCTCATAAAATAATCGTAATTTTGATAAGTGGAAGAGAAATATATTAGAAAACACGAAAAAATATAAAAAAAATGGCGTTTTCAGTGTATGGTGCATAACTTTCACTTACTACATACACATTTAAAAAAAAATAAGGGTAATGTTATTAAATAGTTAATAAGATTAAAAGTAAATTTATTTATATTTTATTCTTGAAAGACTCAGATTAAATAAACTGCAACGGATCATTACTAGACTTCATCCATAGTCGTTTGAAATATTAATATGTTTATTCCTTTATTTTAATCAGATATGTGACTATTTAAGTCGATGTTGACTTAAAATCAAAAATAGTAATTAATTCTCATCCAATACTTGAGGAATAACAATTCTACATTGCATTCATGTCTTCAGCAATGGTTACCAATAATAATCGAAACGTCAAAAATGAAATATAGAATGGTTATTCCCTTAAATATTAGATGAGAATCGATTGCTATTTTTTATTTTAATTCAATTCCTCGAGTAAGGACGACGAGGGCTGAGGGATGGCCAGCCCTGGTCCAGCTGACATTAAATATAAACGTTAATCCTCGAAAATCTTATATTAAAATATCTTTAAAATTTTATTTTTTAATTTAAATACTTTTATATTAATAAATAACTAGATTTTTATAAAAATCAGATTGACTTTTTTTTTATTACATTTTGACCTGGTTTTGTTCAAAATCTGAACTTATTAATTATTATATTTTGGTTTCAAAACCCTTTAAATTTATATATCTATTCATCAGCGGCGGGCGGTGTCATTTCCACCGGGAGATGCTGACCAAAAATTTAATTTTTTTTTTCGCTCCTTTTTGTGAAATTCATCGATAAACACAGAATTTTTCATTATTTTTTAAATTTAACATTAGATTTTGTATAACACGGTTTAAAATTATCATTAGGATAAGGCCATGCTACAAAGAACCTCGCTTAGTGCTAAGAGCCAAGCTATTCGCTTGGTGACTAATCCCAGTTAACAAACGTATTGCATACTATCGCACTGGCCATACTCTAAGCGACGTACCTAGGTAGGTGTATAGTTAGTCACCAGGCGAGTAGCGTAGCGAACAGACGTGTTGGTTATTTTTGCTAGTCGCCTAGTGACTTTACAATGGAAGAGATTTTAATTGCTGCTGTTTTTAAAGGGGAACCACTTTGGAACCCATCAAATAAACATCACAAGAACGTGCTTAAATTAAAAAAGCTGTGGGAAGAGGTTGAAGAAGAAGTAAAAAATCTGTTCTGTTCTCATCAACAGACGAGACGGCGCGAAAGTGAATGGTGTATGACCAAGCTAGGGGCCTTGTATGTGGCCATTGTGTATCTTGACAACAAGCATAGCTCCGAGCTTATCTCTAAGCGAGGCTCTTTGTAGGCCTTAGCCTTACGTCTTGAAATTTTAGGGATGCGCAGCATCTTCAGCACGCCACTGCTATTCATTTATTTATAAGCAACAAAGAACAAGTGATTTTTGATTGATAGTAAATTTTTAAAAAATGCCAATTGACCAATATTTTTGATATTAATTAGCTATTTTTTTTTTCATTTTATATACATAGTTAACTATATCTGGCAACATCTATATGTGACCTTCTCCGAGAAAAGAGACCTAGTGTGTGAAAATGAAGTTTTGAGAAAAACGCATTTAAAGTTTCATAACGCATTATCACTTTGAACACACCTTCAGTTGGGAGATGCGATTTGGTAAAGTCCAAACTCCAAAAAAATTCGAAGACTGACGAAAAAAAACAATTTAAAACCAAAAAATCAAAAAAAATAAAATTTTAAAGTTTTTTTCATTTTTATCGATTTTCCCAAGTTCGTTTTGTACGTTTTTATGGGGTAAATAAATTTTTATCACAAATCTAACTCATTTCATCTTATTCTACACCCTTTTAGGTACCAGAATCCACTCTTAAGTCCAAACCCGTTTTTTGATACAATAGGTCACTTTTCTCGGAGAAGGTCATATATAGTAATTTTAGAAAATTGCTGCGGGTAATATTTTTCTAAGTTAAACGTAGATACGCACTTTAAAAAGTATATATTTAGAAATAAATTATATTAATTACTCACTTTTAACAGTTCTTGATAATGTATAATAATTTATACGAAAACAACTAAAAATCGTGTTACCTAATTAACGAACAAACAAATATATGTATATATATAATATATATGTGGGTGTGTGGGTGATTATTTGCGCCAAGTGGAGAGACACCCTCCTTGAATTACTCTTAAAAAATCAATAACTCTGCTTCTCTCAGCAAGAAAATATTTACGAATAAATACTGGACCTACTTGTTGTTAGTTCGAATAATTTTTTCCTGTTAATAACTAATGATTTAAATAAAATTAAGTAGTCATCTAATCCCAGTTATTTTGTTTGTCCACCCTGGATTTAACTAATGGATAAATAAATAAATGCTAATATATGTTTGTTTTTATACATATTGACCTTCATAAATTATTTAACGTCACTGCTACAAATACTTACGGTTTCGAATATAAAACAAACAATCATATATCTACTAGCACAACATAATAGTATTCTTCAAAACAAAAATGCAAAACTAACATTACTTACAGAATTCTAAGGTTCTCATACCATCAACGCGTTTCCGACAAAATTTAATCACAGCACAAATATGGAGGCCAAAAAATTATGACTTATTTTTTATCATTAGTTTTTTTTATTTATTATTTTTTCTATCTGTCTTTGAATCTATCTGGATGATAGCTAGAGAATAGAAGGTTGCAGAAAGTTTGATCTGGATCCAAAAAGTTAGTATTTCCAAAACAAAAATGTAATTATATTTTGGTTTCCTAGCTTCAGAACTTACACTTTTTAATACAGAATATCAGCGCGATGGGTGTGTGAGTTTTATTTGACTTTTTCCTTCTTTTTCCAGTAGAAGAATGCATCATCACCATAAGGAAATCGGACTTAATACTGGTATGATGCATATACTGATTCTATTCACCTCTATTCAACTCTAATCCATGCTTCTTCGTCTTCTTAGTCTTTCAAATAGAAAGACGTGTCTGTTCATCCAATTTGTTTCAGTCTTCGGGGTCGTAGCTGAAGGCATCATCACCATAAGTAAATCGGACTTAATACTGGTATGATGCATATACTGATTCTATTCGCCTCTATTCAACTCTAATCCATGCTTCTTCGTCTTCTTAATCTTTCAAATAGAAAGACGTGTCTGTTCATCCAATTTGTTTCAGTCTTCGGGGTCGTAGCTGAAGGCATCATCACCATAAGGAAATCGGACTTAATACTGGTATGATGCATCTACTGATTCTACTCGACTTCATTCGACTCTAATCCACGCTTCTTCGTCTTCTCAATCTTTCAAATAGAAAGAAGTGTCTGTTCATCCAATTTGTTTCAGCCTACGGGGTCATAGCTCCCCATCCATCTTTTCTTTGGTCTGCCTCTGCTTCTGCATCCCCCTGGTTTGCAGAACGATCTTCGGGAGACGGTCGTCAGACATTCTTTCCACATGATCGCCCAAATATCGACTTCGATCATTAACCAATTCAACTATATCTTGTATCCATGCTAAATTCTGAGAATGAGGCAATTTTCTATTTAATCATTGTTTTCTTTCCTAACTTCTTCGCAAAAATATTTATCAGGGATTTCTTGTTACTTCTTTCCTAAATTAAACCACAAAGTTTTTATGTATCTAATTATTATTATAGAGAATATTTTCATTTGTTATTCTCTTTACTCAATTAAATTTTCGAAAGCATCATGAGATTTTTTATAGAAATTTTCCGAAAATGTTGAAACTTTTTACGTGGCCTTTTAAATGTGAAAAATACTTTTGTCTCTAGTTCTGACAACATTCCGAACCAAATGAAATATTGATTTTATATAATTTACTCGAATCACATATTTGATATCTCGAATAATTTTCCAATTATTTATCTTAACCCGGTCAAACAAATTGATTTCGTTAAAAAGTGAAGAAATAAATATCAATAACCACCACCAATTATTTCAATATTAATTAAAAATATAATAGACTTCCGTTCCAATTATTTTTAGTCCACAGATCCAGGCACGTAGCCAGATAATTCATAAATTTATGACAATTAAAAACAGACAGAAACGGGTTAAACCTCTTGAACAAATGGTAGGATTTCTGCAGAATAAAATGCCATGCTACGTGACTGCAAAGAACTAAATATAATCAGATTTTATGTCAATTAGGGTATACTTGCTTATTTCACACTTACTCGAGCGTTCATTTACCATATATCTTCAGTATCATATGGCAATCAGCTGAAGATGATTTCACACAACAGTTCATTTCCTTGAATAGAATCAGGTAAATCTGGTTCTATCCTAAGTCTATTCTTATTTATCCGTTTAATGTTTAACATATTTTTATAGCCCCTTTTTCCAAACTGTCATATTCTTTCTCTCTGCATCTCGTATCCCTAAGTTTCAGGTCCTTTACAGTTTTGGAATTCCTGACACAGGTTTTCAGCAATTTATACTTTTAGGCTATAACAAGGAATAGGTATAATAACTTTTGTTCTAGATTAAACACCAATTTAGCTTTAGTAATTTTAGACTTTATTTCTGTCCTCCCAGTTTCACATAGCGAAATTACCTTTTATTATTGTTTAATCTTTGCCCATGTTGAACCATTTTAGTACATTTTATGTACCTGAATATACAAAGTTTTAAAAAGCTAAATTTCAGATCCTGTCAAATATATCTATATATTTATAAACACACTTTATATTATATTAAAAAACTACTTGAAATCCAAATAACATTATAATATGTATGTATAAAATGTTGGATTTAAAAATATGAATGGATTAAACTATTAATGCTGGTAGAGACTTAAGTTATTGAAATGTTTGTGAAAATAATAATATCTATTATCTTATTAAACCTACATTTTAATTAAGATCAATTTTCCCACCACAGATTAAATAGTTACTTTAGCTATGTAAATGATGTTATAAAAAAACCCAGGGGGTAGGGGGTAAGATTTAAAAATAATGTTGGACTCCCAACTACCATAGTTGTAAATTTGACCATTGATCATTTACATTTTTTCTTATTAATTGAAATAGGATGGTATCGGAATGGAGATTTTTTCTTTAATAGCCAATAGTATTAAAATCTTTCTCGTAGATTATTTTAGGGAGTGTGGTTATATTTTAGAATTTGTCATAAATATTTAAATCCTATTTAAAATGTTAAAATAGAAAGTATTTCGAGAAAATTGTATTTAATATTTTGAGCAAAATTTGCTAAAAGTCTTTAATCTGGTGATTATTTAATTTTCTGCAATTTTTCAAAAGTTACTTTTTTTGATCAAAAAATACATAAAAATATAAAAGTGCATTTTGACAAGTTAGGTAAATTTAGATTTCTTTGGAAATTCGCAAGGTGTTTGCTACTGAATCCGAGTTGTTATGGATAATTTTTATTACATATTGGAAAGATTGAATTGGGAATCGAACCAAAGTATCAAAAACAATCCGAGCTAATGGCATGTAAATAAAAATGTATTCATAACTACTCGAATCCAATAGATTTCGTCAATTTTCAAATGCTTAAAAATGTTCTTCCATATTACAAACATTTCTAAATAGAAATTTGCAAAAAATAAAAATGTATAATTGAAAACAAAAGCTAGTGCGGCCAGCCGGTAGTATAATATTACAACAACAAATAAATTAAGGGAGTGCGGTGTTGGTTTATAGTGAAACATTAATTAATAATTAGTAGAGATTGTGGTGTTGGTGCAAAACATTAAGTAAATTATAATCCAAGTGAGTTTTTGTGGAGTTTACAGAAATGAAAGATTTATAAAAATTGTTATAAACTTCAATATATTTAGAATATATAAGTATTAGAGTAGTTTTAGCGTATATGGGGAATTTCAAATTATGCGAAAATCAACGGGACAACCCGGAAACTTGTTCGTATAGATAAAAAACTAATAACTGCAAATTTTGAACAATATCGAACATCGCGTAACCGAGCTCTAGCCATCTAAAGTTTGAAAAAGTGGGTTTTTTCATTTTGTTCCACCCTAATATTAAACGGTCTTCCCAAATGGCCAAATTATATATATATATTATATCGATAGTGAAAGTTAATACGAATTCAAAACATGTTTATTTATTGAAATCAGACTAAAATGGACGGAGTTTTTATTATTAACCATTGAAGAGTATCGCAAGAAATATTCGAATTTTAATAAAATGATATATCTAGAAAATGTACAAAATTTTGAAATATACAAATATGATGTAACTAAAAAATGCATAACTCCGTCAATTTTCGTCAGATTTCAAAAAATAAACATGTTTTGGATTGATGTATTAATGTCCTCTATCGACATAATAAGGGTGCACCAAAATGAAAAATAGGGAATAAACCGATTTTTCCAAACTTTAGAGGGCCAGGGTCCGGTTACGCGATGTTCGATATGGCTCAAAATCTACAGTTATTAGTTTTTCATCTATATAAACAAGTTTCCGGGTTGTCCCGTTGATTTTCAAATACTTTTAAAATAAGAACAACTCTATAATATACCTACACCTGAAGATGGGTTAAAATATTGAGGTTTATAACAATTTTTTTAAATATTTCGATCTGTGAAACTCCACAGAAATTCCCATTAATTATAAATATATAACTATTACATTGCAAGTGTTCTCTTAATTTAAAGATCAACCATGAGAAATGAAGTTAAATCGCAGTTTGGAACAGCCGATTTTCACTTGTGAAGAGATTCTTTGAAATCGACCATTTAGTGGGAGGCTCGGGGGTGGTTGCGAAGTCCCTCCAGATCGATAATAATTCCAGTCCAGGCACTACGTCTGCGCCCCCCAAGCCAACCCACACCCGATCTCGATCCTTAGGCCTCTGGCAAACCCGTGAGTCACCTACCCTACGAATATATTAACACAACACAATTTTCAAGATCTCTCAGCAGTGATAGTAAATTGATTTTTCGATATGTTTGTTAATTATAAGGATTGAATAAATTAAATTCCTTCAAACTGAGAGAGCGAGCGATGGTGAAAGAGAAAGTTGGTCTGCACCCGGGAATAATCTGTTTAATTCCAACATGATTAAATTTTTATTATTAAAAGTAAATAAATATAGAAGCGGTGAAGAAATTAAATGGTCATGAAATTAAAAAAATAATTTGAAAATATTATTATTCATTTACATTTTAATTTAGAAATTAAAATGGATATTTAGGGTAAATGATGTGATATCGAGCCAGAGAGGAATTTCTTAATACAAGTTTATTATTCTTATATGCAATTTAAATTTATTTTAATTAAGATAAAATATATTCCCTTATGTAAAAAAAAAAATATATTCAATATGAATTAGGTAGAAATGCCAATAGAGAATATTCAGATTTTTTACCCAAAGATAAAGTGATTTGCTAAGAAAAATATAATGATTTAGCAATATACATCGTATTTGAATAATGCGAACACATGATAAAAAGAAAAAGGAAATTAAAAGGAGAAAAGCTGAAAAAAAATTAGAATCCCCACAAATTTCGGTAATTTGGTAATATTTTTGTAAGTGAACAGTTAAAGCAGAAACTTGAAACGTGGCAAAAAGATACAGTTTATTAATAATTTTGTGATGAATTTCAGCTCATTAGCTTCAGATGTTCAAGAGATTCAGAGTTTATACGAGCTTGTATTCTTGAGTAGAAATAAACATACACATATTTTTTATAGGTATATTGATACAATAAGCAGTTGCATCTCAACCTCTGTAGTTCGCGGTGGACCTTTGTATCGTGGAAATAAGAAGAGATTTATGGATTGGGTAGGATTTGAAGGTATCTGTAGATGTGGGTATTTAAAGATTGAAGGTTATAAGTTGCTAGGAAGACGGTCGGAGGAAGAGAATTCCAGTCTCTAGATGTCATAGGGATAAACGAATTGGCGAATGTGTTTGTTCGGTTGATATCCAATTTAAGGGCGTAAGGGTGTTGAATCTTAGAAAATCGCGTATTTCGCGCAAATGAAGACTTTGGAGAGATTATTGATTTTATCTCATCAGAACAAAAACCATGGTAATATCTATAAAAAATAGAAAGGGCGGATAAAGATCTACGAAGGGCCAGAGTGTCAGTTAATGTTGGATCTCCTATCAGTCTAATAGCCCGCCTCTGAATTGAATACAAGGTAGCAAGAGAATGCTTAGAGGCTCCTCTCCACAAATGCGAGCAATACTCGAGACAGGGGCGAATATGAGCCTTGTATAATATAAGGAGTTGAGTGGGGGTGAAAAAGCATTTGGTCCGGAAAAGAAACTCATGCTCACATGCTGCAGCTTTTGCTACTGAGATAATATGATCATTCCATATACCAGACAGAGAAAAATAACGATCCATTTTTGTTTTTTGTATTGCTTTTTAATTTCTGCACTTTTCATCTAGAAGTTCTGAATCTAGAAAACTCTAATCCGTTTGTGAAAAACCAAAATTTTAGCATCAGAACGGACTTCTTACGAGGGTCAGTATTTTGTTTCGTGGAGATAGAAATTAAAAAAAAGGAGATAGAAAAAAAGCACCCTTGAAAATTACATTTCTTTTTGTTTTCCCATTTGATTATAGTCACAATTTTAACCCTCAAAACAGTCATTTTAATTTTTAATAATGCTATTACGATTGTTCCGTTCCAGTTTTCGTTTCAATCAAATTTACCGTTCTACTCCGAAATTTTTCACGGGGTGCAAGTAAAAATGTTTTCAAATTAAAAACAACTATAATCTATGATACTTAAAAAGACATTAAAGTCAGTGAGGAGGAACAAACTAGCTCAATGGTAGAGCAATAGGGTATCAATATATAGGACCAAAGTTCTATTAACAGCTTGAGTGATATAAAAATGAGGGTAAGTGGGATTTTAATGTATTTGCTTATAATAAAAATGAAATTACCTTGTGAGAAATTGTTTTTGAAAGATGAAGAAGAATGAAAATAAGAAATATGATATTAGCTCTTTGTCGACAAAACACTGAGTTAAAAAACAGATCCGTAGGTAGTGAAAATAAAACATCTATACTAAAATAAGATAGTTTCATAAAAAATAAACTTCTATTAATAATAACATTTGTCAGCACTCATGTATCTTAAAAACATGGAATAATTTTTTTTTTTTTTTACTTTAAAAAAATTCCAGCATGATTTATTTAAAGATATAATATATAATATAATATCATCATCATTAACACAAAAAGGGTAAGGGTTTGTAAATAAATAAATAAAATAATCATCATCATTAGAGAGCTGATCTTTGGTTTTAATCTATTTTTTTGGGTGGGGTTATTGACAATATTTTTATGGTCTATAGGGATCATGAAATTTTAAGAATTTTAAGTCCTATTTATTAGAGACTCTTATGTGATTATATTACTATAGCAGTCTTTAGCTTTAAGGGACTATTTAATGGACTTTTTAATTAATTATTTATTTAAAAAAATTCCATCAAAGTTAATAAAAATAAGTTTTTCTTGATCAATGAATTAATTAGTGAAAATAATTTAAATAATTTAATAAAACATCAATTTTTCAATCAATATTTTGGTATGCGAATTATTTGCTTGATATTCCCTTAAAAAAATTAGTCCAACATTTAAAATCTTTGTGAAAAAATATGTACGTAAAAAAATCTACGCCAGATGAATCAAGAAGCCTATATTTCTTGGGCATTTGCAAAAAAAAATATTTTTAAATTTAAAAAATTTAATTTCTGTTCTCTATTTTTTAAATTTAAAAAATTTATTTTTTCTCTATTTTTTATATTAAAAAATAATATTTTTGTTGTTTGACTTTAACGAAAAATTACAATCGCTGTTAGAAAATGAGCAACTATTAGTTAGTTATATTGGGAGTTCTTAGAAATGGATTAGTCCATTCTCGAATCATCTTTATTTATTCCTTTTTTGTATTATTAGTATTTTAATAGTTCCTCAGCGAGAACAATTTTTATTCGACTAAAACTCGTCAAATCTTGTCTTTGACATACTTAAACTGGAAAACCTTCTATCGGCACCCTTTTCGGCAAATCATTCATTTCAATCGCCCTTGAAACTATGCAACAATTTTATTTCATTTCGAGAACCAATATATATATATACTTTTAAAAATAAAAAATGTTTTTTATAGAAATATTTTAAATAACGGATAATAATTTGAAAATTTATTCTCCTGAAATTTTGAAGTCGATATTTATGAAAATACTCTAAATGTTTGAAATTTTAGGGATGCGCCGCATCCACAGCATCCATGGACCGCACGCCACTGCTATCTATACGTATAGAAGAAATTCTTTAAATCTAATTGAAAATGCTAGAAGGTTTTGTAATTTAGCGCTAGCTACACAGATTTCACTCCATTTACTCCCTAGAGACCGCGCCAGTTTATTTTATTGTTTTACAACCAAAATGGAATAAATCTACAATTTTTAATTTCCCTCGATCCTGACAATCCCTTGAGTTTTAATTCCCCATGATTTATCTTTTCAATTTAGACATACATCGTAAGATATCTTTTGAAAAAAGCATTGAGGAAATGGATTTGGTTTGTTTATTTGCTGAATTGGTTGATCGATTGAATTAAATAAAGTAAAAAAATACGGGAAGTGATCGCGATAGCTGTTTTCTGGTAAGTCCTCTTTTTGTGCGAAATAGCTGTCATCGTCATCATAGTTAGCGCACGTAAGCTAGTTAGATAGTCTGATTGAACTGTCGTGACCCAGGTTTAATTATTCCAAAAAAAAGGTCTCTTGGAAAAAGTTCTTTTGATAGAATCTTTATAGTCAATTCTTCTGAGTTCTCTCACTTTGCCACCGTGGCAAAACAAATTTTCTCAAATAACATTCATTTTATAAGTCACCAGGTGTTACAAGATAGGTATAAGATATAAGAAAAGAAAACGAATGTATGTAGGAGAAAGGGCTTGCCCAAATCCCATCACTTAAAATAATTTACTCATGGTGCTGACTATAGAAACATAATGATAGAACAATCCAATAATAATAATAATAGTCCCAGAATTGTAAATTTACTTATGGCAAAATATTCCAGAAATGTTATCCAATAATTTTAACAGTTTTAAATTTAGTTTTACAACTAGGTACTTTAGATGGTGAATAATTTCTAATGAATCTATCAAGTGAAAAAGATTCATTCAATAAGAACAAAGTTTAAAAAGAATTGCTGGCTTACCGATATCTTGGCATACATACCTACACTCGACTAAACATCGAGGGATTTAAAAACAAATAAATAAATGCACCCAGAATGCATATCATATCGTCGGGATAATAACATTATTCATTAAAAATCAGCACAATTTTTAACGAGGCAAATCATGAAAAATATGCAATGGAAGAATTTTAACGAACTTTATTATTACCATGCAAGGAGAGATTTCTATTCTAATTTCACCGGAAAAATCGTCTTTCTATCTACACGGAAGTAACAACCAAGTTAGCCCCATTAAATGCTGAAAAATAATAAATCCTTCGGAAATTACTAAATTATACCTAAAGACATTAAAGCCATCGGAGATATTGCTAAGATACATGACAACAGAAACATAATATGGGAAAATGATAAGGTTTGCCCTCCGATCGACAAGTTGGATTCTCAGTAAGGTTTAGAATAAAATCAGTAGAAGGAACTGCTATTAACTAGTGATTTATCGACTTAATGTCTTTATTGAGTAAAATAACGTAAAAAATTATTTATTAAAGGCAAATTTCAATGACCCTAACCACGGATTGGAATTAAAAGCTATTCTTTCTAAGATGCGAATCAATTTAAACTTATAACTGTTATAGCAGCTTGAAGCATCATTATCTTTTCATGAAGAAACTGTAAAGGTTTCATAAGCCTATTAATACAGGTTTTGTTAATCACAATCTTAATAGAATTACTTTTAAACGAAACTAGAATATCTTACTCATTTCAAAATTAAAGATTTCGAAGACTGAAAATAGGAGTGTCTTGAGAAAATATACGAAATTTCATTTTGATGTAGATAAATTTATATGGTATGTTTGAATTAACAAACTTATTTCATGTGCTCCAAATCTTCTTGCCGCCTAGGGTGCAATTCAGAAATAAGCTTGATAATAAGATTTGACACTAACTTTCGAAATTTCTTGTCTATTGTCATTATATCTTTTCACTTTTAATCTAAAAGAAGTATGATCAATTATGTTAAGGGAGAATGGTGTGGGTTCTTGGTGAAACATTTTAAAATAAAGTAAAAAAAAAATGTTAAAAAGTTTCTTAAATTTTTCAAAATTTTCTTTACTTTATGACCAATTAATTCTAACACGTTCATCTCAA
This sequence comes from Forficula auricularia, assembly GCA_024734495.1. Lineage (NCBI taxonomy): Eukaryota > Metazoa > Arthropoda > Insecta > Dermaptera > Forficulidae > Forficula > Forficula auricularia. The sequence continues at coordinate 3,114,067 of JALMQS010000162.1, forward strand.
GTATACTACTCACTAAAATTCTAATCCTGTCTTTATCTTTACAACCTTTGATTTTTCAAAACACAAGTTCACAAAATGTTCACCTTCATCTCAATTCTTGAATATTTTCTTATTTCCAGGAATGAAAGGGTCTATTCAAACTAGCTGATACATCGTCTTGCATCCTTATCATCAAATAGAAACAAAAACTATCCCATGTCATAACGGATTTATCTTTACTTCTGAAATGAGAAGGATGTCATGAGTTAGTTTAATCAAATTAAGCATATGTAATAATTTGTTTTTGTATAAAATAATTCAAGTCTGAATATTATTCATGATTAAACACCAAGATAAAGTGCTGAGTTCCTATTTCACAAGTCGCAAAACAGGTTATCAAAAGAGAGAAACATCTTTCTTTTAATGGCAGAGAAGTTCTAAATTGTGAATTTGGTCTTTGATTATCAAATAGTGTGTATAGGTAGAGACAGGTTCGGGGAAATCCATTATACTGAAAGGCAGTCTTCCAAGAGTGTCAGAATCAATTAATTATCTTAGGGAGGTGAGGGAAGAAGGGATATGCTTAGATTGATGTATAATAAAGTAAAAGAATAATGAGTTGTTAAAAATAATAGAAATAAAAGAATAATTTAATTAAAATAAGAATATTTCTTTCATTTTTGGGCTAAAACATTTAATTAGCTCAAAAATAAAAGATGTCATGTCAAATGCATAGGTAATTTTCTAATAGAAATCTAGAATTAAATATTTTAGAATTAGACAGATAATATAAGAGTGTAAAAATAAATAAGAATTTAAGTCAAGATACAAACAATAAACTGATAGCATATACTTGTTTGTAGAGAAGTAATTTAATAAGAGACTGGTATCAAATTTATTAAGATGGTAAAATAGAATAAAGGATAAAACTAACAAGCCTAAGGGAATTTACAACAGAGGAGATTGCTGTTAAAGGTTAAAGTTTCAAACTATTTTGTTTGAACCAAGTTGAATGACAAACATTGACTGACGACTGAGCGGATAAACATAATGAAAATCGAATATATTTTGAAATAATTTATTGAATGTTTTGTACATTAAATAAAGCGGATAATAAATACAGTTCTTTTATGAAAACAATCTCAAAACTTTGAAATTTTTAATTAATGTTTTGAGATTGTTATCATAATAGAACTGTATTTATCTAAGTATATATATATATATATATATATATCAGTGGCGTACGGTCCATGGATCCTGTGGATGCTGCACATCCCTAAAATTTCAAAACGTCAATTTTTTCATACCATGTCATAAAAAATTTAATCCTAAATTTGAAAAATTATGAAAGATTCTGCGTTTATCAATGAATTTTATAAAAAGGAGCTAAAAATAAAACGAAATTTTAAAAATTGAATGTTTTCTTTTGGACAGCATCCTCTCATTGAAATGTTACCGACCGCCACTGATATATACTTTTTTGAAATTTTATTTATATTAAATGGCAAAGTATTTGCAGAAAAAAATAAATTAGGTAAATAATTTTATTGTAATCTATAAAAGTAAGCGAATTTGCTTTTGTGATATGCAAGAAGTTAAACAGGGGTGAATTGTATTTTTAACACCTATTTCATATTTTTATTAATATTAGTTAAAAAAAGTGGACTTGGCAAAATTTTGGGAATTTCTGAAAATATAAAAATTATGCTTTTTTGGAATTATGTCCTAAAGATGGTTAACAACTAATTATTTTAGAAAGAAAAAAAAAATTATATTAATTAAAATATGAAGTAAGATAGCTAGCTCACCATAAAAGGAAACAAAGCACCTAGCATAGGAGAAATCGAGGGGTAAACCGTGACCTAATATTCTGTACACCTACTTCCACTTGTACTTCCAAATATTTCCAAGTAATTCCAAATATTTCCAAGTACTTCCAAATATTCCCAAGTACTTTCAAATATTTCCAAGTACTTTCAAATATTTCCAAGTACTTCCAAATATTTCCAAGTACTTCCAAAATACTTCCAAAGAGATGTACACCTACTTCCAATCGCGGATCACCCCTCGGGAGAAATCATTGTATGCCAAGTCTGCAAATAGTCGGAGATAGAAAGCTAAAACGAGGCACAAAGTGCAGCTTATTGATACAAACTATACTGCCGAATTTCAGCTTCTTCGTTAAAGGAGCTCCCTAATTAACGATTTTAATTTTTTGAATTTTTAACTAAATTTACTAACTAATGTATTAACAGACGTTTTGAAAAAATAATTAATATCTCGTCAAATATAATTTTTCGATGTTCACTCTATAAAGCTTTCTCGTAGGCTGAAACGCATGGTTTCGCCTATATATATATATTATCCAAATAGAAAGAAAAGATTTAAAAATTTTTTATTTAAATGTTTACCTTGTCGCTCTGTACATGAAGGTACAAAACAGTGGTCAACAAAAATGCACAAAACGCGACACCGAGAAAAGATAAATATTAGGCAATTGATCCACTGACTGGTCGACTCCGAATGAAATAAATGCATTTCAATGCGAAAAACAGAGCAATAAAGGGAAAAGAATCCTGTTAATTGATTAGATATGAGAAACGAAAAAAATAATTGCAGATAAAATAAATAAAAACGTATGCAAGACATGCCCAATTGATTTGAGATTGTTTTCAAAAAAATAGTGAGCGAGTCAAATTATTTTCACTTAACTTTCCTCATTAATTAAAAATCAAACATTTTAGAGGAACAAACTTTAAAATATTTAATAAATTAAAATAACAAATAATCATCTAATTGTAATAAATTCCATCACAAATTTACAGTCCTACACGTGTTATACCACCTATTTATTAGATACTGGTTAAAAATTTACCCTACCCAACCACACAATCACTAACAGACATTTTGACAAAATAATTAATATCTCGTAAAATATAATTCTTTCGAGGTTCACTCTATAAAGATTTCTCGTAGACTAAAATGCCATGGTTTAGACTATTTTTTTTTTCTTATTCAAATAGTTTGAGTCGTTTTTTAGATATTTCGAAAAAACGAAGTGAAAAACTCCACTTTTTTCATGCATGATTACAATACTTGACCATATCCTGTATGGTATATGAATGATTATTTTATTAATATTCAAATTAATAACATCAAAATTTTTTTTATTTATTTAAAAGTTTAAATAGTAATTTTTATAGATAGCTAAGAGTTTTTGAATTTATACGAATTGACATTGAAGAATATTCTAATTAATTACAAATAATTATTTTAATTTTATCGTATAAACATTTTAAATCTTATATTAACATGCACATATTTTTTAATTTTTTTTATTTAATTCTGAATCCAAATAAAAATCGACCTTTTTATCAGAATTTTAGATTAAAAATAATATTAATATATAGCTTTTAACTGATGCAAAAAGTTACCGAGCATCGCTCGGTGCTCCAGGTACTATTACTAATGCTGCGATTAGACGCGCAACTAAAATTGGTCTCTTTACGTTATCGTGACGTCATCAAATTACAGACTACTTGTGGCAATTTTCCAAAGGAGCAAATTATTAGTAAATAACTACAAAAAACAGCAATCAAATACCTATTCTAAAAAATCCCTGAATATTGTCCTTAAAAATAAGTTTGGTTGAGTGGTAAAATGTCGCGGAAGAGATTAATAGAAATTGAATCGCTTCTGAAGATTCCAGGCAAACGTAGAATTGAACTCTATTACTTTTATTATGATGTATGTCTGTCTGTCTGTGTGTGGACTATGAAAGTTATTTTTAAAATTTCATTTATTTTGAATCTACTTTTTTCTGTATTTAATGAACCACTTGAAAGACTGGAAATATTTAACGGGAGAGGATTTTGAACTCAAGTCTAGTCTTTACATAGTCTTGTTTTGATATAAATTTGGCTGCTGGCAGGTTAGTCGGATGAAAATACGCTGTTTAATTTGTTAGTAAACTGGTAACGAGATCACCAATGCGTGAGGCAGATTAAAAATATTTACTTAATTTTAGGAGCTGTTAAATTTATTAATGTTTTATTTATTTACTCTTCACTCTAGGTATCGAATTTCCTCATATTTCTCATGTTTAAGTCAAAGAGTTTGGAATCATAGTATCGGAATTCAAATATATGAACTCAATTTGAAACATACAGCATTTTCCCTTCACATAATTTCGGTGTGGATTAAATTTTTACATATTAAAAGACGAAATTTTTTTAATAAACTGAGATCATTGAAAACTTGCAAAACTGATTTGTACTAAATCTAGCTAGACATAATCAGCAGATAGTTAAAGGAGACAATAAAAGAGTGTGTCTTCTGCTGGAATAATAAATTTTTTAATAAAAACACGAAAATAGAGTATATGGTTTCGCTCAATTTTTTGTAACAAAAGTTTCAGCCGTTTTGAGATATATAGAAAAAAGGATGCAAAAAAACTATTTTTTAATGTTACAATACTTATGGTAATGTAAAAATAAAAAAAAAATGTGTTCTCATTCATACCACGATCTTTTAACCACTAATTGTGAAAATGTCATTATTAGGTAGATTTTGCTTGTATCTTTTGAAGTAAAAACCCGTTTTTAGTAAGAACGGGTTCTTACTAGTTAAAACGTCTTTCATTGATTACCTTTGTGGCAAATAGAATTTACTGATGTTGGTTGAGTTTCGCCCAAAGGTCTAGAATCTTCATATTTGATCTTTTCAAAATTTTTTTAAACGAAAATGTAAAAAATTACATCTTCATTAGAATCAAAGTTGTAGAGGATGTAATTTTTTACATTTTCGTTTAAAAATTTTTGAAAATAAACACCTAAAAATGAAGATTCTAGACCTTTGAACAAAACTCAACCAACATCAGTAAAGTGCCACAAAGGTATTCAGTGAAACGCCTTTTAATAAGTAAGAACCCGTTCTTAATAAAAAACAGGTTTTTACTGCAACATATCTATTCTGACAATGCCCTTTACCATATAGACATAGTCTCAAATAGAGTCGTTATTTTTAGTCCAAGCATATTCACTCGCACTATATGTTGCTTCGCTTATATGATCAAATAGGAAGCGTGTATGCCAAGGCCTTTCCAATGATGCTATTAAGTGTTTATGAAGTCCACACCGATGGCCATGGTTGAAGGAAATGGTAATTAGGATGTGAGATACGACCGAACGACATATAGTAGTATCCTCGCCACTGCTACTAGTACTACTATTACTACTACTATATACTATGAAGTCATTTCCTGAAAGCAATGAAGGGAAATTCTTTGCTACTGTACATTTTTCATAATTATTCAAAAATGACTGAAAATGATGGTGGCCAAATCACTTTCATTTCCTATACGTTTATTCTACAGATTTCCACCTTTTTGTTTATTTGTAGTTTTGTTATCAAAGAGAAAATAAACAAGTTCAGCACTTTGACTGGAAATGTTCATCTAGGATTATAATGTTTAATTGAGAATCATAGTGCATTGTGGCATTAATCCTTCCACGATAAGTCTTTTGATTGATTGAAATATGGGCGTGAACATTGGCACATGGAATAAGAAAAAGAATCAATAGGGTGAAATAAGGCTCTGCAAGGGGAGCAATATGGATGGCTTATCATTTGTGCCCAGTCAATTTTAAATAATGTTGAAAAACAGCGTCTTATTTCGCGACATAAATGATAAGAACGGAAATATTAATAGCATTTTAGACATTTTAACAAATTTTGAACAAAAGAAAGATAAATTCATTTTATTTGTTAATTATTTGGAACTTTTTAAGACTATCTTTAATTGAAAAAGGAAGCATGGATTTTATCGGCAAATAATGATGGTATAAATTGAAATATAGGATGCATACCTGAGGTATAATTCTTAAAAAAAAACATACGTTCATTGTCTTTAGGATTTAGTACAAATATCGTGACAGCTTGAATTAGATTAAATATCTTTTATCTAGAATCAGATGCAAAAAGGTAATACAGTGAAAACACTCAAATCCGACCCCGGAAATCCGAAATCCCGGGAAATTCGAACGCAAAAAAAAGAAACATATTTATTTACTCATGAAACAATTATGTATATATTCTACATTATAACCTTATTTTACATAATTAGTTGAAAAATCAACAAAGAAGTAAAGTTAGCATACCTAACAAAGTGTAAATGTGTCTGCATACTTACTTATGTCATCCAGGATTGAAAAACGGTAAAGGTTGGTTATTTAAATTCTTTAGATTAATCCCTTTGCAAAAACAATGAAATAATAATAGAAAACACACAAAATATCACTTAATCTTTCACGTGATATCAGTTATCTTCGATTGTCGAAGCTGATTTCGGCTAATCCAAGCAAATTGAAATCCGAACATGCTATAGCCCCAATTAGTTCGGATTTGAGGGGTTTCACTGTAGTGGCTTTAAGTCACATCCCGGGAAAAATGGGGAGAATATAAAGCGTTTGTAGGTATTTGGGGAATTAAATGTTGTATGAAACGATGGTAAGAAGTAAGAGAATTTCAGTCTGTGAAAGTCATAGAGAGAAAAATTGATAAATGTATCAGTTTGATTTGTTTGAACTCATAAGTGTTTTGATTAAATAGATTTTAGACTTAAATTAGACAACCGGTATTTTCCTAGAACATACGAGTAGTTTGATTGAAATCCAAATTTTAAAAGGACCCGAGAAGCCAAAACACGTGTAACCAATATACATTTCAGTTAATTTTCTATTTCTATTTATAGTGGTATGTCCAGGAATAACATTCCAAACCATAAAATTGACTATACTATATACATTTAAAATTAATGTTGGTGTTATATATAATATTATATTATTGAACTATAGGTAATCCCTTACTAATGAAATGTATTTGTACTAATACAAAAAATAGTCATTACATAATTCAACTTGATACCTACAGAATTAAAAGGTGAAAAGTTCTTTAGCTAAAAGAAAATTATTATTTAAATCAACTACTTATCAAGAAAAGTAGAAACCAAAATATTATATCTAAAAATACCACGAAAGGGGGCATGTATTAAAACAAAATTTTTAGACCTTTATTACAATTTATACATCAAGCATTTCTATTTTTTAACCCTTATTTTTTAATTTAAAATTAAAACTAATATCTCTATATTTATATGTTAATATTAGGGAATTGTCTAGATTTGATGGGGCAGGGAAAAGCCTGCAGTAAACTCAATAGACATGGATCTGATTCCCAGAAGAGACAGTTGCATGAATAATTTTTCAATAAAAGAAAAATTAATTTTAAGATGGAACATGGATAATGAAAAATTAATTTCCTATAGAATTATGTATGTGAATATAGAAGGAATTTTAAAATAATTAAATTCTGGCGCATAATCTCTAGATAAAAATGACCTGAAATCAACAACTCTGCTACTCTCAGCAAAACAAAATATTTTCAATTATAAAAATTACCATTTACAAGATAAGTTATTTTTTAAATTAAATATTGTTTTCAATTTATTTTTTTAAATTATTTTGCACAAATATTGTAAAATCCATCATTTTTTTATATAGCTGTTACGTAGGTAGGATTTTTTATTTTTATGTACGTATCATGATCAAAAAATATAAGCCATTTGAGAGGCGTAATTAATAGTAACCACAGCTAAATAAATAAGTAACAAAAACGGACTCTACTCAAATACAGCTTTATATCAGATCATATTAAATTTATATAATTGAGGTAAAGAATTGGCTTTCATTGTCAGATTCAGTTGTAAACCAGCTAATACACCTGGTACCAGAACAAGAAATCAAATCCCTTGTTTGAAATTCAACCTGCCAGAAGCGGAGCTAAAAAACAAACACAAAACCCTCCTACATTGGCACTAAGTCTCACTGAAGGCAAACTTGGACGGAAATATAACAGACTAAATAAATGTTTGGAAATATTTTTAGTGTTACCCTTAATGAGAAAAACAAAACATTTCTTATCAATACGGAGCCGGTCTGTATGATTGTCATATGATTTAAATAAATCATTTACAAACTCGTCCTATTTGAAGTCATCTTACCCATTTTCCTCTTTCACAATCTTTTAATCGGTACAAAAAAAAATACAAGCTAAAATTTTATATTTTTGTTTATTTATCTTTTTAACTAGCCAACCATTAGAGTTCCCCATTTTGAAAAGTCACCATTTACGACTTTATTTTTACATACTTTTTATAAAACTGGGGGTGGAAACCCCTGAATTAAATTAAAATCTTTTGACTTCGTTTCATTGAATCTGGATATTGTTTTTACTTTAACATACGGATTGTAATCATGAGAAAAATTCAGATTTCTACAGATCTTTACTTACTCTTTAACAAGAGCTAAGATGCGAAAAACAAGACTAAACCAGTTTCAGACTATTAGAGTATTAGTTTCTTAATTTCTATTATTTTTATAGGTTTTTGACTCTAGGTTAGAAAATGTTAAATCGAAATGAAAAAAAGATTAGATATTTATCATGAATTTATTAATTCAACTGCAAACAGCGCACGGAGTCTTGGAAAAAGTTTCATTTTTCCTCCAATTTAAAAGTTTGATATATAGGTAATAATTGACACATACAGTCGAACCAGTGGCGGAACTACAACTGCACGAACCCTCAACGCTTCCCAAATTTTTCGTTTTTTTTTTTTATTTTTTTTTTTTTATTATACTAAAATCGTCCATATTTAAATTAGAATAATAAAAAAAATTTCATCACATATTCAATCAAATCTATTGAAATTTCATATCTATCAAATATTTTATTTTATCTTTTATATCAAATAGTTTTTATTAGAATATTTGCATTTGAAAGGGTACTTTATGTGTAGTCGGATTTGAAAAAACGCTAATTACTACTTTGAAATAAATTTCAAAAATATCAAATTAATAAATATTATAAAACAATAAATTATTAATAATTATTTTCAATTTTGAAAGAAATTATTTGATTAGTTTTTTAGAAAATGGTAAAAACCCAGTAAACCGTAACAAATGGCTCGCTGATGCCGGGTGACTTGCGACCAAGTCTCTTGATAAAAAAGACAAAAAAAAAAAAAAAAAATATAAATGAGAAAGAAAACGATCTTATTTTATCGATTTTATCTATCTGAAGGTTCACAGTATGTCTATTATATAAGAAAATAGCATTTTGATTATGAATTTTGTGGTTTAAAAGAAATTGTATGTAAAGATTCAATTTCTTCTTTCCGGGAGCGAATCAACTAGAAAAGCCAAAGAGTTTTATTTTTATTCTCATTAGATATTTATTCAAATTTTCCATCTGTTTGATATTTTCATTTATTTTTTATATGAAATAATTATTATTAGAAAATTTATATTTTAAAGGGTAGTTTATTTGAAGTCCAATTTGAAAAAACGCAAATAGCTCATTTGAAATTTTTTAAAAAACATGAAATTAATTAGATATTATGAAACAATTAATTATTAATAATATAATTCCATTTTGAATGAATTCGATTCAGTAGTTTTTGAGCAAATCGTCAAAAACCATCTGAACTGTCAAAAAAAGATGTTTTTTAAAAGCACGAAATGACTTTGAAAAAAGTTAAAAAGTCATATGAAACGAAAAATTGACTTGTGACATGGAGGGGAATTTTAAAATGTTTCTAAAACGGCCTTTCATATACGGTTTTCGGGGTTTTTGACAATTTTCTCAAAATGTACTTAATCGATTTCGTTCAAAATTAAATTTAATTATTAATAATTAATTCTTTCATAATATCTAATTATTTTCATATTTAAAAAAAAAATTCAACGGAGTTTTTGACGATTTGCTCAAAAACTACTGAATCGAATTCATTTAAAATGGAATTATATTATTAATAATTAATTGTTTCATAATATCTAATTAATTTCATGTTTTTTTAAAAAATTTCAAATGAGCTATTTGCGTTTTTTCAAATTGGACTTCAAATAAACTACACTTTAAAATATAAATTTTCTAATAATAATTATTTCATATAAAAAATAAATGAAAATATCAAACAGATGGAAAATTTGAATAAATATCTAATGAGAATAAAAATAAAACTCTTTGGCTTTTCTAGTTGATTCGCTCCCGGAAAGAAGAAATTGAATCTTTACAATTTCTTTCAAACTACAAAATTCATAATCAAAATGCTATTTTCTTATATAATAGACATACTGTGAACCTTCAGATAGATAAAATCGATAAAATAAGATCGTTTTCTTTCTCATTTATATTTTTTTTTTTTTTGGTCTTTTTTATCAAGAGACTTGGTTGCAAGTCACCCGGCATCAGCGAGCCATTTGTTACGGTTTACTGGGTTTTTACCATTTTCTAAAAAACTAATCAAATAATTTCTTTCAAAATTGAAAATAATTATTAATAATTTATTGTTTTATAATATTTATTAATTTGATATTTTTGGAATTTATTTCAAAGTAGTAATTAGCGTTTTTTCAAATCCGACTACACATAAAGTACCCTTTCAAATGCAAATATTCTAATAAAAACTATTTGATATAAAAGATAAAATAAAATATTTGATAGATATGCAATTTCAATAGATTTGATTGAATATGTGATGGGGAAAAAAATAAACCCTTTTGGCTTCTAGTCGACTGGCTGCGAATCTGAATGTATTCTTATTCTAATTTAAATAGGGACAATTTTAGTATGCAGTATTGTAGTTCCGCCACTGATTCGATCGTATGTATCAATTACCTATTATATATCAAACTTTAAATTGGAGGAAAAGTGAAACTTTTTCAAGCCTTTTACACCGAACGAAATCATTTTCAATACAATTTTGAATGAAAGTTTACAGAGGCAATCTTCTCTACTACAAGTAGCTTCATAAGTGAACAAAATATGTGTAAAAGATATATATTAAAATGTCTATAAATCGGGGTAAGCAGTCACTTTCAGAGAAACCTTCATATGATCTCTTAAACCCACTCTTTTTCATCAAATGTAAATTATTTCTTGTCGAGAGTAGCAGAGTTATTGATTCTTAAGAGGAAATCAATGCGGATTTCCTCTGCTTGAAAATAAACATATACTTATAAATGTATCAGTAATCAAGGTGTTAAAGCTTTTATTTTTGTGATTATCTTTATTAAGAGTTGAAATTTTAGTAAAATCACACATATTTAATTATAATTATTTATTGAACACGAATAAATAATACAATAACTACAACGTTTCGATCGATTGTTCGCAAGCATGAGTGAGCATCTCAGTTAACCTAAGATCGAAGTGGGTGCTCAATAGGGTGGTCCTTAATTTAGGTTGCCAGGGGCTCATATGGTTCGAAATAAATAAAAAGAAATATATCCGCCAAAGTTTCAAGTCTCAATTTTAACCTGTGTCGCACAGTGATTCAAGTTTCCCTTCTAAATAACATGGTGTTTTTGGCATTGAACGATCAATTTTTTATTCCGGCCAAAGTAATATTTCAAAAAATTTGAAACTCTGTAGACTTTATTCTTAAAATAGCAGCCATCTCTCAGAATTTTTACATATTTTTAGCTATTATAATTTTGGAGTCTATAACTTACTAAAACTAAGATATAGCAGTATTTTATTTAGTTGTAACTCCAAAATTATAATATCTAAAAATCTGCAAAAATTCTGAAGGATAGCTACTATTACAAAGACAAAGTCTACAGAGTTTCAATTTTTTTGCCCGGAATAAAAAATTCATATTTCAATGCCAAAAATCCCATGTTATTTAGATGGGAAACTTGCATCGCTGTGGGACACAGGTTAAAATTGAGACTTGAAACGGGGGATATATTTCTTTCTATCTATTTCGAACTCTATGAGACTCTGTCAGAGAAAAAATTCGAAAATACCCAAAATATATATATGAGAACGATCGTAGAATAAGTCGATTGAAACATCTTTTTATTGTATTATTTATTCCTGCTCAATAAATAATTATAATTATGTGTGATATTACTAAAATTTGAACTCTTAATATACCTATAAAATAATATTTGCATAAGACAAAGACAGTGGTTTCCTCTGAACCCTCTTTAGATATGGCCATCGAATCGAGGGACTTGTGTATAAGAACAATTCTCTGTATGCGACCCACTCCAGTCATATTCTGAATTGAACTATATGGATCAGTAATTGCACGAGGCCTAATTCACGCTTGACCGTTTTTAATAGTTCCGTTTAAAAGTAAAACGTGACCCTATTAGTGTCAATACAATGTCTCTATGTATTTCTGACTGTCCGAGTATTGTAGCTCGTAAACTAAACAAGATACAAACTTAAAATTTACAAGCTATATGTATTAATTTTCCGAGAAATCAAAAAGCATATTAAAATTTTAATCGAATGATTATTTTGGGAAAAAATAGTTATTTATCATATGGTGTGAGGTATTCCTGTAAATATCTCTTTAAGTATAATTAATTTAATTCAGTTTTAAAATGAAGCCATGAGTTGGGTCCAAAGTGGCAATTTTTTGGTCATTTTTGACAGCGTTCAGAAATGGTTTAATTTATAATTAATAAAATATTCCACAAATTCACTCACTCTGTCTTTTAATAACGATAAATAAGAATAAATTTGATGTCTCAAGTATTTTGGAAGATATAAGGTACGGAGCCCTCGATTTAGCTCGCCCATATCAGGCGTATTTTGATTATCCCGTGCGCTCGGGAGGCGGAAGGGAAGCCAGCCTGCCAGGCGGCCCGAAATATGCAATTAATCCGAAGATTTTTTTTGTTTCTTACTTATTGTGTATAAAATATCTGAAACGATGAGAAAAATCATTTTCAAGGATCAATTTTTTCTGTTTGTTGGTCTGACTATCTTCTGTTTATCTTTCTTTATTTTGAATCCCTTAGTAATAACTCGAGAATAGAAGAAAATAGAAAGCTCATTCTGACGAAAAAATATTTGAATCTCTAAAAAGAAATTTAGGGCTTTCTTTCTAGCTTCAGAATTTCATGTTAAGAAAATCGAATTGTCGATTAGTTGTAACTAATGAAGTGCAATGTGGCATAAGGGTTTATATCGAGGGGTGAACCGCGACCTAATATGCTGTACACCTACTTCCACTTGTACTTCCAAATATTTCCAAGTACTTCCAAATATTTCCAAGTACTTTCAAATATTTCCAAGCACTTCCAGATATTCCCAAGTACTTCCAAATGTTTCCAAGTACTTCCAAATATTTCCAAATATTTCCAAGTACTTCCAAAATACTTCCAAAGAGGTGTACATCTACTTCCAATCGCGCCACTTATGTGGCAAGTTTGGAATTTCTAACTCAAATTTGCAGATAACCGAGTCTTGAAAATGTTTTCATTTATTTTTCTAATTTAATTTAAAATAATTTTCTTCTCAGTAGAATTAACTGCCTGGATTATTAAAATATATATTGAATTTGAATTGAGAGAGGAATGAATCAACCAACTTGTATACGAATTTTCATTCATATGGGTATTCATTCACAAGAGAAAAAAGCAAATAAAATATTTATAGAAAAAGTATTTGAAATTATAGTCTCTTACAAAATATATTAATTTTCATTTAGGTGTATGAAGCAAAAGTACCCTCATTGATTTCGGATGTAATTTGATAGGTTTTTTTCTTAATTCAAGCAATTATTCACAGGTGGGTGGTTGACTAAAAATTTATATTGACATTTTTTTCAATTTACTTTTTTTTTAATTTTAAAATCCATTAATAATAGTTCATTACAAATATTTAGGAAATTTAATTATTTTTTTTTCTATTGAAGACGGATTGAAGGAATTTAATAACGAAATGATATGGAAAACTAAAAATTCCTAATAAAATAATTTATTAGAACGTGATTTTCATCCTTTTAAAAAACACGGCAATTCGTAGGATCATCTCTCCTTCTTCAAGGTTTAAAATCGTCAACGAAAAAATCTTCTATATCTATATTAATATTATTTTTAATTTCATTATGTTCAAAATTTTGTGATGATAAAATTAAATTTTATAAATAAATAAATCATCATTCTTCTACCTGCTCGACCTTTTTAACCTGAATTTAAATAATAATTTTAATATATGTTTTTAATTAAAGGAAAAAATAACCAAACAACGTTCTGTCCGTCCGGTTTATATTTTGAAGTCAGATTATATTTTCAAAAATTATTATTTGTGAAATCGATTATTTACCTTTTAACCTGATGATTAAATAATAATATTAATAAGTATATTTTTTTTTTAACTAAAGGAAAAAATAACTAAGTCACGTTCAGTCCGCCAGGTTTATATTTTGAAGTCAGATTATATTTTTCAAATATTATTATATGTGAAATCGATTATTTACCTGTTTTATTTTTTAAATGTCTTATACAAAAGATCGCTTTGAATGGAAAACTATTAGGTACTTAAAAATGGAGTATTGAATGCCATTGTAACGACTGATAAGATATTCTAAAGCAATAGCTCTTAAAAGAAGGTTTTATTTAAACGAGTAAAAAAAAGAGTGAAGTAGATTGTGTGAGTGAATTTGTGTGCACATGTGCGAATGAGTTAAGCGTGTTATCTTGACACATAAAGTTAAATGGCAACGAACAGAAGCACAAGTAGGGAATAAGGAAAGGAGAGTGGAAAAAAGAAAAGAGAGTAGAGAGAATCCATGGCCAGGAGCACAAATATCCAAGGGACACGTGAGTGCATGCCAACTTGTTGCGTTCGTTGCGCTTCACGAGGAGCGAGTCAAGCATTCAACCTCGGCGACCCTTATAAAGACGACAGACGTGCCATTTCCGCTATTCAGCACACTTCAAATGCACCCGTCAAGTTGGAACAGGAGGAGCTCATTAGGTTCATTTCGCGAATGGTGTATTTTTGTCATATAGGAAGAAACCGCTTAGACAAGAACTTGACTTGTATAATTAATAGTACCATAGGTGTACTTCAAAAAAAAAATCGAATTATATAATTTAGCTATTAAAAATAATAATAATGAAATATATCTTAATAGTAAACGTTTTAGATAGCAATGTAATCTAAAAATAATATGTAATAAAATTCTATTATACTTTATTTATTTATTTTTGCAAAAGGACAAGTCGTGGAGTTAATGAAGCTGTTGAAGCTTATATTTTTGTGATTAATTTTATTAAAAATCACACATAATTAATTATAATTATTTATTGAACACGAATGTTTCGGTGTAGTTTTATTGTATTATTTTATTCGTTTTCAAAAAATAATTATTATAATTAATTATGTGTGATTTTTAATAAAATGTCAGCTTTTCATAGTAGATTTTGTTTAATTTATAAGGAGTTGGGGGGGGGGGGGGGGGCAATGACTTTTTGATTTTGGAGATATTCTATGCTGGCTTAATTAAGGTAAATCTTTTACGAGAAATGGACTTTCTTTTTATAATTTAGTTTCTTATAACGTTTAATCGTGAAGATTTAATATAGTTTTATGATGTGAATTTTTTGTAAATTATAGATTTAAAATAGGTACATCATATTTAAAAATTGTTTGGACCTTAATCTATCTGTTATATATATAATTATTTAATACTTTAAATTTTTTTGCGAATGTAAGATTAGTAGAGTTATTTAATTTATAAGGAATTCGGAGGGGGGAGGCAGATGATCTTCTGACTGTGGAGATATTCTATGTTGGATTAATTAAATTAATATTTTTGTTAGAAATGTACTTTGATTTTTATAATTTACTTTCTTATAACTTTTGATCATGAAGATTTAACATAGATTTATTATATGAATTTTTTATATATTTATGGATTTAAAATATACATCATATTTAAATAAAAATTGCCCCCCCCCCCCCCCCCCCAACTAGAAAAAGTTGAAACGACGCTCCTGGTAAATCAACAAGTCCGAGTCGGACTCGCATAACAATGATCACCTATCTTATATTTTCCAAAATATTTGAGATAAAAATTCGTTCTTATTTGTCTTTGATACAATAAAATAAACGTGTTTTCATAATTATATGCCCATCAACAATTATATGATCATCACTGATTTGGAAATCATTTTAAAATGGGTAAGTAATACCATCCTACACATTTTAAAGTGAATTAAATTAAAAAAAAAAAAAAAAAAAAAAAACGCATCTTAATTTTACTTAAGAAATTCTTTGCCGTTTTTTTCCGAACTCACTAAAATTTCGACCTACTCAAAATTAAAATTTTAATATGATTTTTGATTAAGGAGAAAATAATTACATATATTTTATAAATTTCGAGTTATAATGCTCTGACCGACGGATGTACGGACATACATACAAACATAATTTGTATAGACATTATGAAAGTTCTGATTTGAACAGAACGCTAAAAGTGTGTCTTCTGCTTGATTTAAATATATTTAAAAAACGCGTTTTCATGTGTTTTCGTGTTTATATAGGTATATATGCATATAAATAAATTCAAAACTAATTTAATTGTAGTTAAGATGGAGCAAAGCTTTTATAACTCGTAGTAGATAAAAAAACTATTTTTGAAAAATCTACAAAAATTTAAACTACTTCTAGTTAGCAAATAAATTTCTAAATTGTAATTATCTAACTACTATTACAAACTATAACAGTAATTTTGACGAGAGTAGAAAAAAAATATAGGTACATTTATGTATTTAGATAGGTAATTTTTGGAGCCTTGTGTATAGTCTCAAATAAATGAATTAGGTATATTCATTTACATTAAGCAGAAGATAAATTTTTATTTGTTCCTTAATTCAGCTTAAGTCTTCGCCAAAAGTTTAATACTAATTTTACAATGTTTTCTATTATGTAGTTTAATTACTCAAAGAAATTTCTTAGTAGTTAATTTGGCTAATTGACTTGTAAATCTCTCTAGAGGTAATCAATTTCCGAACTCTTTATTGATATAACATGAAATGTTATTTTCTTCGTGTCTCATGGGGTTGCGATGTCTGGTAGGTGTTTAAGCGGCGCACGTGTCTGTCAACATTTTTTTGTTTTGTTTTCTCGCCTGCCAGTTGGTTTTGTTTAGTAGTAAACCGAATCGAAATCGTAGGTAGTTAAACAACTCACATCATCGTCGTCGGGGGGGAGCTCTTGGTAGTGGGACTCGGAGGAGCCGCGACGGCTGCCACCAAGACACATGAGGCGGCGGAAAAGCTCGCCGAGATAAGCGCACACGCCGCACTGCTGCATGGCGCAGCCACCGGCGCCGTTCCCGCCGCCGCCGGCAGCGCTGCCGCCGGCGGCGGTGCGGCCCTTGGTCGCTGCCGCGGCGGCCAGCCCGGCGGCGCCTACTCGCCTACGCGCCGCACCACCATCACCTGGTCCCGTCGAGGGTTCCGTGTCCGAGCACTCACATGCACGCGGTCACCTCACTAGCCATCACATGTGCCTCTCGTGTTCGCAAAAGGTTTCTCGATGCTTGTTACAGTTGCGAGTTCGCCGAGACGACTGAACCTCGGCGAACGACTGTTCGTTCTCCCCTCTCCCACCTTGGCGAAGGCCTGCGTGTGCCCGGGGCCGTCGGAGCTCGTGGTTCGAGTGCGCGACGCAGTGCGGCGCCACTGCGTCCCGGGCACCTGGCGCCCCCTCCCCCTGGATCCAGCATCCAGCCTTCTGGAGCAACAGCCAAATCAATCTTTCGGTCCTCGCGAGGACTCAAAATAGACAGGTGGAAAACAAGAAATTAGCAAACGCAATGTAATTCAAATGCAAATCCAATTGAGCAAATACAAAAGCTCGCCGGGCGGCTGGAATATTGGATTTATTCAAAAATTAAAATAGTTTGTGAACACGAGAACTCGAAAAAAATTGCCTAGTGCCATATTTTATAAACTATAATCAACTTGAGTGGATATTGATAAGGCAGTCCAAAAAAAGAGGATAATTTATACTATCTTTTTATTCATAAACCGACGTTTCGGAGTTTTGAAAAGTCAGTGAAGGAATTCCAATGCGACATTCCCCTCTGTCTCCTCTTTCAGTGGCAGTAACAATAATATATTGGATTTCATTCTCAGCAAAATTATAATGTAGTAATGAAATACAATATAGTGTTGTTACAGCCTCTGAAAGAGGAGACAGAGGGAAATTCGCATTAGATTTTCTTCACTGACTTTTCAAAACCCTGAAGAAGGAAGGAATAGACTCCGAAACGTCGGTTTTTGAATAAAAATAAAAATATAGTTAGTATAAATTATCTTCTTTTTTTGGACTGCCTCATCAGCTACTCAACTTCACTTATCAGTCCGTCTCCAAAAATTGCTCCAATCTTACTATAATAAACTTTTTAAAAAATGGACAACAAATTTCAAAGGGGCGCTAAAAAGGATAAAGAATTTATCTTATATCAAGTTTGATAGAAAGTTTATTATTTTTAAATTTTCACACAATTTCATTAAATGAATTTATGATTTTGTTAAAATATAAAATTTTGAAAAAATGGAGGCACTTTTTTGAATGACTTTATCAATTTTCAATAGTTATATTGTATTACTTGTTGGCGTTCAATAAATAATTATAATTAATTGTGTGTGATTTAAATTAAAATTTTAATTGAAAATTAGTTAATTTTGGGGACAATTTCATGATCCAGTGTCGGCACATAAAAAACTTAATAACAGCTTCTACCATTTGCAAAAAATCACATTCAAATATATCGTTGTCTTAAAGTGTAAACGTGCAAATCCATTTTTTATCATATATGACAAGAAAAAGAAATCCAAACAGCATCGTCCAAGTAAAACTGCTACTTAAAATAGGATCGTAAGTTGTAGAAAAAAATTGTGAAAAATAGTTTCTTTCCATAACATCAATATTAAATTTTGTTTGTTTTTTCTTTACCCTGAAAAATTTCCTTGTTGTGAGTTAACAGGTTTACACTCTAAGGCAACGATATGCTTCCCGTTAAAAAGTTAAGAAGATAAAATAAATATAAGTAACTGAATATAATTATATTTATATATTTGTCGAATTGATAATCTCAACCATTTTTGAAGTCGGTTAAAAACTATCGAGTTTTTTAGATTTTGAATTTCGATTCGAAAAATACAGAGAATCAGAAGGGGAAGTACTTTAACGTTTGTAAATAATGAAATGAAATTAGGTAAAGATTTTGTATTAATAAGCTCTTTCTTTGGGCCGAGTTTCAACTTTCTAGCCCGAACGCTGATGAAAAATTGCCAAATATGTATGATTAGTTGTCTAACTCCAAGGGGATTCTCTAAGGCTGGGTAAGATAAAAACTTTTGCGAAGAATGATTTACTTTCAAATATTTTAAATAATAAATTTTAATTATGTTAAAGTCATAATCAACAATAAACAGCTTGAAATGCTTTTCAGACCAATTCCCAAGTTTTGGTTTTTAACTCGAGGGCATAATTAAAGTGATGATGGATATATTTTGAGTTAGCCAGTTAAAACTCATCGACCTTATAAATTGCCATAAGCAGCGACATTCGCTATTGATTTCTAAAAAAAAATTTGTCAATTTTTATGATTTAAGCCCGAAGTATTATGTCAGTGAAGTGCCTGCCGGGCGGGCTTAGTTATATTGTTGAATTCACTCAAAATTGTTTTATTTTTTATTATTATTATCGTTCTTACGAATGTCTAAAAGATGTAGAAAAATAATTTCAGAGAATGATTTTTTCTGCTTGTGTGTGTGTGTGTGTGTGAGAGAGGGAGGCTGGATTAAAATACTATCGATAACTCAATATCAGAAGATTGTACATACTAAGTTTATTTTAATACAAAGATGCTTGCTTGTATTTTAAAAACGAAGAACTGAATAGATAATTTTTGTCTTTCTAGATATAAATCTACCGATTCTAAAATGTAAAAGTCAACAAGTAGAGTTATATGGGAAGCTAATTAATGGTGGTAGCGAAGTTGTAAGTTTTTTTTTGGGTTCGGGTTTAAGTGGAGAAATTTAATTAATTTTCTTTTCATTGCGAAAGGGGATTTAATCGACCCCCCCCCCCCCCCACACAAAGAAAAACTTCCAAATCAGAAAATTATTCCTAAATCAAACTTAGGGAACGAAGTGGTAGTTTATAGTGAAACATTATACAAATTATATTGGGATAGAGTTGATGGTGTTTCACAAAGAGAAAAAATAAAATAATTAATTTTTTTTATATCTCTCAATATATTTCGGATTGTTAATCCATCTTCAGGAGTACATAAACAGTTGATGGGCTAACAACCTGAAATATATTGAGAAATTTAAAAAAAAATATATATAATTATTTTATTTTTCCTCTTTGTGAAACATCACTAACTCAAACCTAATATAATTTATTGCTCAATGTTTGATATTATAGCACATGGTCAACCACCAGTGGTCCGCGGAGAAATTTTACTAGTCCGGGGACAATATTTTCTATCCGCGAAAAAAACTTAAATATTATTGTAAGTAAATGATAATAAAAATGTTACAATTAACTTATGTAGTAGTTCTTTAATACCTAGTAAAATTTTGTTAAAAAATATCACTGGTCCGCGAATTTTTTTACAAATTTTACTGGTCCGCGGGCCAAAAAAGGTTGAGAAACGCTGTTATAGCAGACGCATAGCCAAAGAGAGGTTCGAACTTCCCCGGAGATTCAAGAAAATAAATGAAATTTTAAAAGAAACTAACGTTTCTATTTATTAAAATAATGGTCTCATTTAATTTCCCAATGGACAACTAAAGTTATTTCTGCAAAAAATATAAAAATAAATAATATATCTTTTAAAAACTCTTGGTTTTTGTATTCAAATAACAAACTTATAAAGCTTTGGAAAATTAATTTTCTGCAGGTTAATTTAAATTTATAATAATTAAAAACAGACAAGATTTCCCTCAGAAAATTAGAAGGGAACCTACAACAAGACCAATTTGTTCCAATTAGCATTTTCGTGGTGTCTGACTGTGATAGCGATATCTCAAAATCGATAAATCCTAGAGCAATTTAGAAACTTAACCTATGTATCAACCAATGATAATAACTTATTTATTTTTATTTTTATTTTGTGAAATAGTGCAAGAATAAATTTTAGTTTTAATGAGTAGATCAAGTTACTTATAGTGGGGGCAAAATAGATAGGACGATTAAATTTTTTCAGGATTAAGTTTATTTAGACATTTAAAGTGCTGATTCATACAGTTTCGGCTTGAATAGAAAAGCCATCTTCAGGTCTACATTTGAAAAAACTAATATTTAAGGTTCAAATCGTCTTCGAGAAAGCACCCCTTTATTTCGGATATTTCTAGGGGCTTTTTGTTTTATCTTTTTTCAAAAAAGTTTCCTATATCTTTTTAATTGTATAATAGGAGTTCAAATTTTCTTATGTAGGTAAATATACCTATACGTTTCATGCTATTCTCATACGATTGCAAAACTGTGTTTTTACTTTACCATACATGGGTATGGTCAAGTATTGTAATTGTGCATGAAAAAAGTGTTTTTTTGCTTCTTTTTTTCTGAAATATCTCAAAAACGGCTGAAACTATTTTGGTCAAAAAAAAATTGGACGAAACCGCTGACATTTCGGTCTACAAAAAAAGCCTCAATAAGTGAACATCGAAAAAAATTATATTTTTCGAGATATAATAATTGTTTTGTAAAAATGTCTCTTAGTCTGTTTGGTTGTTAGTTAGTTAGTCTGTGCATTACCAAATTTTTGTGGACAAGCTGGCTCAAAAAATAGTGGGAATATCAAATCTAAATTTCACACGTAGTTTTGGTCCATTGAGATTGAGAGCTGATTAGATTTTTGTGCATACCAACCCAAAATTAAGGGGGTTGGAGGGGGGTTAAAAAATTAAAAATCTAGCCCATTTGAGCAAACTCCGCAAATTTTGTATACATAATCAGTGAGACCCCAGAAGTCTAAAAATGCAAAAACTAACCGCCCAAAATGGGGGGGGGTGTAGGCTCAAAAAATGAAAATATAGGCTCTTGTACCTAGCTCCAACCAAATTTTGTATACGTAATCGTGGGACCCCAGGAGTCTAAAAATGGAAAATCTAACCCCTATTCCCTAGATGATTATAAATAATTTTATTAAATATTAAATATAAGTGAGTGGCAAGGTTGTATGGTAAAGTCAAGTGGATGGCCACATCAGAATACGTCAGCTTATATACTAAAATAAAAGATAATTAAAATCATCTTATTTCTTATTCATAGAGAGAATTGATGAAAAGTCAGTTCAAGAATAATGAAAACCAAAATATTCCGAATAATTAATTTATTACATCGTCATTTTCATTCTCTTAAATAACAGACATTTCGAATATATATATATTTTTTTTTTCAATAAAAAAATTAAATTTCGACCAATGAAGAAGAATTTTTTTTTTAATTTTAAACTAAATCAAAGTATTCAATGAGACTGCATATACCTCTGCCAAATAAAAATCTAAGAACCTAATTGATAAAATTTATAATTAATATTTCTAATACATGTTTGAAAAAGATAATATTTATTTTATCTATCTCTTGCCGAAAAATAGGACAAATCGAGATAAAATATTCGGATGGTGGCGCGCTCTATTCAAGAAATGATATATTCATCTTTTTTGATAAAACTAGCCAAGTTTTATATTAACAAACGAATATAGATTTTATTTCTGTTGAATCAGGGAACTATTAACCTCTTTTCCAATATTAAAAATGAATGCCCCTCTAAACTCTCTAGAGATTGCAAAACAATTATTTTATCTTTTGGAACATTTAATATATTTTTAAGATATTTATCGCAAGGAAAAGAAAATTTGAAGAAAAATTAAAGACAACTATTCATCCAATTTTCGCAGAGGGCTGTCTTTATTTGTAATTTCAAATATAAAATAAAATAAAATTTAAATTCAAAATTTTAAATGATATTTGATGTAGCTTAACTTTTTTGAAAAGGCTGCCGAGATTTAAATATGTTACTATTATTTTTCGTCCCTAGAGGCCTTTTCGCGGCGGTCAAGATCTCGGCACAATGGAATCGGTCAGGATACATCTATGCTTGCCTGGCTGTGCCCCTAGAAAGACGGTTCTAGGTGGCCTTGATGAAGTTTCGGGGGTCTGAAAGTATCAAGGAAAATATTCTTACCTACGTGATTGCGCAATTGACCATAGTAGTCAACGCGCCGATAACCAAAATAATAATAATATACCTATATATCATAAATATGTGTTCAAATTATGTGTGCAAGGTATCATAAAACAATTGTTTATGCTAGTTTGCCTAGGGGTGGCACCCAAAATCCCGACATTGGAAAATTCAGACGTATTTTAATATTTTATTAACCGTTTTAATATTTACAAAGATATATATATATATATATATTTAGTATCTTGTATCTATATATATATATATATTTGACAATATTAAGCTAATTAACACAAAAAGACAACTAAACGAATTTTCTCTATCCACTCGGGTAATGACCCCTAGAGAAGTGACAGAAAAAATATTTCTAATTAAAAAGACTGACGATTTTAAGGTCAAACCTTGGAAACTGTGTCTCAAACAAATAAATTATATATATATCAGTG
Organism: Forficula auricularia; assembly: GCA_024734495.1. NCBI lineage: Eukaryota > Metazoa > Arthropoda > Insecta > Dermaptera > Forficulidae > Forficula > Forficula auricularia. Next base: position 3,137,572 of record JALMQS010000162.1, read on the forward strand.
GGGTGTGATCCATGGATGTTGTGTATGCGGCTCATCCCTAAAATTTCAAACATTTAGAGTATTTTCATAAATATATAAAGATCGAATTCAAAATTTCAGAAGGATCTTTAAATTTTGAAATTATTATACGTTATTTCAAATATTTCTATAAAAAACATTTCATTTATAATTTATTTCTATAGTTATAAGGGATAATTAAAATGAGTAATTTTCCCGAAAGGGGAGCGGATAGAAGGTTTGAAGTCTCTGCCTGGTATATCTTCCAGTTCAAGCATATCAAAGATAAGTTCAGACGAGATTTAGTCGAATAAAAATTGTTCTCGCTGAGGAACTATTAAAATAGTAATAATACAAAAAAGTAATAAATAATGATGATTCGAGAATCTTTAGAATAATCCATTTCTAAGAACTCTCAATATATAAGATTGCAAATAACTAAGTGTGCTATAGACAAGTCATAGCTTGCTTGTAACAAAAGAATTAGAAGAAAGTCAAGATTTTCTTACAGAACAGGCTGATTCATTGTGGAAGATGGTCGATTTCCATCTCTTTAAGTCACAAGAATTAATTTCTGATTCCTACCCTCATTCACACAAAGCAGTATCCGTTTGTGGCGACGGTCCCAAAATATATTTTTAAAAAATATAATGTTAAATTTGAAGAATAACGAAAATGATGCCGTATTCGATGAAACTTGCAAAAAAAAATGAAGGGAACTTTTTTGGACAGCATCCCCTGGTTGAAAAGTCACCAACCGCCACTGGTAAATATATATGTGTATGTTTATTTTCACCAAGCAGAGGACAACCTCTTTGATTCTCTTTAAGAATTAGTTTTAAAATGATTTTTGTCTTTCCAAGGTGTGTACTGAATCGAAAATCAAGAAAGAAATCGATCATTACCTATTTAAAAGAGGATAGGTTAATCGAAAAAAGACATTGCATATTTAATAAAAAGGAGATTTCAATTAATTGTGTAGGAATGAAAAATATTTCTCACTGAAAAAATTAAACACCGACCTTCATTCCCATTTCGGAATAACTATTTTGTTCGTTATTTCGTAAGTTGTTTGTAAGAGAAAACAAAAAAATCTCCGACTTGTGCCAGCTACCTATATCTCGTACATACATCTCATATAGATTGATAAATAGACCCCTCAGCCCTTGATATATCTATAATATTTATCGAATAATGTTACGCGTCTTTTTCTATGATTGACGTATTGGTTGAGCAACATGAATCATAATAGCATTCCAGGCGAACATATCCATCAATTCTATGTTGATTCAGATTCGATTCAACTCGATTCCATGTTTTCGTATCCTTGACTGCGGATTACCATCTTTAGCTTGTCAACAAGAAATTAATTTCGCCGATGTAGAAATCTTCTGGAGAAAATCTTCTAGCCAAGTGACGTCTATTTATTGTTTATAGAGATGTCTGAGGAGTGGAGAATTATTATCTAATGCAGTTTCCAAAAGTCGATCGCTCAACTCGTTTATTGCGCAGTCTAATATAAAATTTGCATAGGACTTGTCGACCCAACATTAGATAGCATATTACATACAATTACACGAATGGTAATGGCGATGCCACTAAAAAGGAAAGGACTTCTTGTTTTGGAATCGAGACTCTCATACACATACATTAATAATGAATAGAATACATTATTTTAATTAATCTAGCAGAACAAGCCTAAATTATACAAAACAATTTTTTTCATATTTCAATGTGTGTGCATAAAAATTTAAATATAGTATAGAATTTAAATATTAATCGATAGTCTCAAGCTTGAGTTGTTTGCCATAAAAGAATTTAGTCTTTTTGATTTTAAGTCGATTCTTCCACGTTTTCAGTAGAGGTAGCCATTAATAGTCAAAACATCAAAAATGGAATGCAATAAGGTAATTCCTCTAGTAGTAGATGAGAATCGATCGTTTTTTTGATTTTAAGTCGATTCCTCCATGTCTCCAGCAATGGTTACCAATAATAATCGAAACGTCAAAAACCTAATGTAGAATTGTTATTCCTCAAGTATTAGATGATAATCGATGGCTTTTTTGATTTTAAGTCGATTCCTCCATGTCTTCAGCAATGGTTACAATAATAACCGAAATGTCAAAAATCCAATGTAGAATGATTATTCCTCGACTATTAAATGAGAATTATTTTTAATTAATGTCAACATGAACTACAAATTGCAAGTGATATCTGATTAATAATAAAGGAACAAACATATTAATATTTCAAATGAATTTGGATAAAGTTTAGCAACGATCCGTTGCAGTTTATTAATTTTTATCTTTAATTATTTTTAAAATATTATTAATGAAATAAGGGAATTATTTTTTCGAAATTTCGGTAGATTCTTTTCATTTGCTTTTATGGAAAGAATAAATTTATCGAATACATTATTTTCATTAAATAATTATATACAATGAATTTATTTTTATTAGGTAGATTTTTTAATCAAATAAATAAAAATTAACAGATATTTATTATGGGGTATTCTTTTTAGAAAATCAATTCATACGAAATTTGTTTTTAATAAAATTAATCATTTATTTTTTCTAATAAAATTTCCTCGTTAGGCTTGCAAGCATAAGTCTGCTGGGCGTGTTTAATTTGATAATAAAATTTCCAAATCAAAATGATTTAATTTTTTATCTTAGTAAAAATATCCGAATTCGATTTTTTTTTCAATTTCTCTGGTATCTTAAATCTAAAAAATTGAAAATCTCTCTCTATATATATCTGCGTATGTGATCAAATAAAAAAAAATTCTTTGGCACTAGAACGAACTGAACGATTCTGCGTTCTTGACTAGTGATAAGAATAGGGAATCTGGACCGACAAAAAAAATTATGTCTTTACGTTTTTAAATTATCGTGGATTATAGTGATCTAGACAGATCGACATTAGATATTATTATGGGACCTGAATGACCTTTCTACGACTTTTCGTTTTTCTGCAATCGTGGGTTTAGAAATTCGAATTAACATACATGAACGAATGAACATTTATCAGTTTCAGACATTTCTCAAACCAAAACACAAACACTAAAGAAGGCAAAATATTAATTACTACTTAAAAAAATTAAAAAAAAATTAATAACTCCTACACATATTTATTTTTATTTCAAATTATCCAGTAATGAAGCTGTTGAAGCTTTTATTTTTGTGATTCATTTTATTAAAATTCAAATCTTATTTATTTATTGGCCAACTAGACAAAAAACAAAGTGAGAAGTTAAAAATTTATTTATTATTTATTTTTATTTATTACTTTTACAATTAGACATACTTTTACTTAGAATAAGACGCCATGAAAAATTTTTAATTGAAAAAAGGTGCCACAACTCGGACAAGTTTGGGAACCCCTGCCTTACATCAAGTTAATTAAAAAATAAATAAATAAATAAGATTATTTCAAGGTACCGATCAGAAGTAACGTCATTGTTTCTGGTTTCGGCAATTATTTAAAAAAAAAAAAGTTTTTTGTAGAATACTTACAAATATCGTACTATCTCTAGAATCACTTGGTGAAGAATGATGACTTACCTGCAACAAAAAGAAAAAAAATCTCATGAGAAAATGTGGAAATGACAGCTGCCATCGTTTTTATTGATTTATGTCAGAAAGAATGTCTTCATTAATTAAAAATCATTACACACATAATTTTAGAGGCAATTGTCTCAACTCCTTCAAAACAAGTGATAGAAATTCCTGGTTAAATATGCGCATGACTCATACTACTAACCTATCTAAAATTCCTTTGCAAAATATTTAACAAACTTTATTTGCCAATTATTATATTGTTTTTAGTATAATAAATAATATCAATTTTCAGATAACGATATTCCTTAATCAACAATAAATTGAAGGAGCGAATGATGAAGAAAGACTTTAGAAGAGTATTTTTCAAAGGTAAATAACTAGATTGAGAAATTTAATCAAAATTCCATAAAGCGACGAGTTCCTATGAAAGAGATAAATCTTTCATTTTGAAGACATTAAGAAGACGCCGTCCTTAAATATAAGAATATTGTGTAATATTATGAGCTTGATATAATATCTATAACAGTCATGTTAGGAAAATGTTTAAAGAATGACAATGAAAAATAAAATTTCTTCGAAAACTTAATTGATTAGTAGGACAGCTCTAGTTGGATTTACGGAGACTGAAAAACTTAACACGCTTACTCCAGTTTATTTGATTTAAAACGGAACTTATATTTCACAATTATCTAGCAAGAGTCTGAATTTGTAATAATTTTTTCATTTTATTTATATTGCATTATTAATAGAATAGGTAGATATAATGTGATATTTTTTAGGAATCACTAAATTATCCAAAAGATTTAAAAAATTTTATTTAAATATTTATTTACCTTGTCTCTCTGTACATGAATGTTTGAACCATTCTCCTCAATTGCAGTTAGAAGTCAACAAAAATACATAATACGCAACACCCATAAAACACCAATATTAAGCACTTGACCCGCTGACTGCTCGACTCCGAATGAAATAAATGCATTTCAATGCAAAAAACAGAGCAATAAAGGGAAAAGAATCCCGTTACTTGATTAGATATCAGAAAGGAAAATAATATTTGCAGATAAAATAAATAAAAACGTATTCAAGACATGCCCAATTGGTTTGAGATTGTTTTTAAAAAACTAGTGTGTCTGTCAAATGATTTTCACTTAACTTTTCCTCATTAATTAAAAATCAACATTTAGGAGGAATAAACTTTTAAATAAATATTTAATAAATAAAATAAAAAATAATCATCTAATTGTGATAAATTCCAATACAAATTTACAAAATCAAATACAGTTCTTCACGTGTTATGACCACCTATTTATTACTGGTTAAAAATCTACCCTACCCAACCACACAATCACTAAGAGACATTTTGAGAAAATAATTAATATCTCGTAAAATATAAACTTTCGATGTTCACTCTATAAATCTTTCTCTTAGACCAAAACGCCATGGTTTAGGCTATTTTTTATATAGTTTGAGACGTTTTTGAGATATTTCGAAAAAACAAAGTGAAAAAACCCATTTTTTTCATGCCTGATTACAATACTTGACCATACCCTGTATGAGACCTGCATTACCGAAGAAAGAGAACAGGAGTGAATGATCAAGAAATAAGATAGAAACCAATGTGTCTTGAAGGATTAAAGATTATAAAACAACTCAGGAAAGAGGGAAGCCTGGAGAAAGTTCCAATTCTTCGGCACTTTTCGAATTTTCGTCTTTCATTAAGATTTTCTAAATTTATTCAATTTCATATAAAAAAATTGTTTTTTATTATTATTATTGTTATTTTATTTTTATTTATTCGTTCGTTGAAATTAAAAAAAAAAAATGATTATCTTCGCACATTTTTTTCTTTTATTCTTTTTGATTTTTTTTTAGAAATAGTATTTTTTCGTTTTTTTCTTAGCTGGAAATTCAAAGTTAGACCAAGTTCGTTTTTTGTTTGTTACTTTAGTCCAATTAATTGAAAAATAGTTTAATTAGATGAATGGAGAAAAAATTGTTTGTTAGAAGCAGAGCACTCAACGATCAATACGACAAACCAGGCAGGTGGCAGCTAAACTTCTTGAGGCCGATACATCCAAGGGTCTCCCTGCCAAATAACAAGGGACAAGATACGCCGAAAATGGTATATTATTATGAATAGGCATCATGTCAAAAAAGCCTAACTAAGAAATCTAATAATCTATAATAATTTAGTGAATACAAACCGTATAAATAAATTAAAATAATTTATCGGGATTATTAAATTTATTTCAATTGTGTGACAAATAACCCTTGAACTTAGAATACTAATTAGAAATCTCATTTAAAATGAGTAATTTACTAAGGTGATCGTAGATCACTGGAGAACCGCAGTACTTTACTCAATCAGAAAGTTCAATTTTTTTTGTGTTTATAAATGTGGAGAAGATGGATAATTCGAGAACATACCCTATTATCACAGAGTTCGAAACTATATAGTTACCATGGCCCCACAAGCGGTGGTCCAAGTGCACCCGTGAGTCCAGGGACCCGAGTCAGGACGTTTTTTAAGGGGGTATTTTAGAAAAAAGGGTCGTAGTGTGACCAACTTTTTACACTTCATAAAAAACACATACTTATTTCATAATAAGGGCCCGCTTCATATTTTAGGTCTTATTTTAGTAATGCTCAAAATTTAGTTTTTTATCTTAAGCGCCTGATGATGCAACCTGAAGGGCAGAGCGGGCAATTTGAATGCATACCCTACCTCTTCCAGGCGGCGCTGAATCTCTATAGATGGACAAAAATCAATTTCTTTCTTTCCGAAAATGTTTATTCTCTGCGCAGAAATTATTTATCTTAATCGCCTGAAAATAAAAATTATTTCTCTTACCCGCCTGAAAATTTCTCTTGGAAATATACATTTTTAAAGGCAACTCAAAATTTTTGAAGATTTTTTAGTGGTTCGTGTTTGAAGTGATTTTTTTTTCCAAGTCTCATTCTCTATTTTTGTTCATTATGCTGTAAATTGAAATTAAAAAAAAAAATCAAGCCTTAATATTAATTTTTAAGTAAAGGTCGTTAAAAAACGTAAAACATAAACCACTAAAAAATGTTCAAAAAATTTATATTTTGAGTTGAAATTTTCAGGTGGTTATTTTTTTTATATAGAAGGGAACTACTCTACACTATCAAAGTGGGTCGGATGACAACAAAGTTTAGGAACCGCTGTTCTATGATATCATCATTTCTCAAACTAATTTGTTCGTGATCTCTTTACACTCAATATGACGGCTAAATTTGGGCATAATCATTATTTAAAATGGACAAATGGGCATTTCGTAGACCTATGCAATCTGTCTGTAAATTAAGAGCTCTTTGGCCATAGGTTTTGATAAAGCATTTCTCAGCCACCAAACATTTGTATGTATTATCAATTTTCATAAGTATTCGACAGAGGCTTCCATTACTGACTGAATTCCTCTCTTTTTTAATTTATAAATTTTTGGACAGTCATCTCTCCTTCATCAATATTTGTATTTTTATCTATTTATTTATTTTTATTACATGCTAATATTAGCTTAACCTGTATCTATCTATCAATGTGACTTTTGTTCAGTTAAATTCTGCAAACATTTTTCTATAAAAATAATTGTTTATCACTTAATTTAAATGAAATTATATAAGATTGGGGTGGGGAATAGAGGTGAATGGGAAATAAATATTATCGGAAAAGAGGTTTTTTTTATTTAATTAGTTTTTTCCTCTTATTAAAAACAAGGACTAAAAAGATGATCAAGGACAGTCGATGGTGGAGAAGTAATCTCCGAAGTCGAAGCACAAATACAATGTATACATTAATTCATGTAAAATAATTGGTTCAATAATGAAATAATATAAATATAATAAAAATAAATACATTTCATGCTGTTAAATTCCGCAAACTTTTCTCTATAAAAATAATTAAGATTAAAAAGTAAAAAAATAAATTATATTTTGAAAAAAACTAAAAAACATGCTTTTAAAAAGTACAAAATAATGTGATAGAGACTTAATCAAAAAGAGTGGGGCATTTTGTCGAAATTAATTAAAAGTTTCTGCTCTCCACACTTTTTGATTAAGTATCTATCACATTATTTTGTATATTTTAGAAGCATGTTTTTTAGTTTTTTCAAAATATAATTTATTATTTTGAAAACAGCTTCGACGGTTTGGCTGAAACAAACTATATTAACAAGTTCGAGGATGGCAAAAGAGTCTGAATAGATCTACCTTGGCAAAATTCATTTTAATTGATTTTTTTTCTTAATTAAAGTAATTATTTATACGTGTTTCAATAAAAATATATAATTATTTTATAAAATAATTTATTAGAACTTAATTTTCATCCTCTTAAAAAACCTCTCGATTCGGAAGATCGTTCCTCCTTCTTCGTTGTTTAAAAGAGTCAACGAAGGAACCTGCGTTTTTAATTGGAATTAAGTTTAAAACGTTGTTTACAACGATGCTTTAATGCTGGGCGGAGCGGGTCAAAATTTTTTATTTAATTCTGGCTGCAAATAAAAATCGACCCTTTGGGAATTTAAAATATAAATAATATATCGCTTTTAATTAAAGCAAAAAATTACCCACCAAAACTCGACTCACAATGTACTTATTATGTTAATATAATAAAATAATAAACTTCATATAAGTATATACCTACATACTTCAGGAACTCATTTCTGACGAGTACGTGGATTGCGAGCACGGGGTTATCCGATCTAAGTCTGACATTGGTTCCACTTACTTGTGTCAGGCTTCTCTTTTCTGTTTCCTATACGGCCCCCCTGTCCAACTCTTGTTTTTTTACCGACCCCGACGCTATTAGATTTTCGAGGGCTAGGAGTTGATTTCCTTTTTCATTTTTCTTCTCTTCACCATGTGGAAGGCAACGGGAAACCACCACATTACAATTCCCGAGAATATGCATCATGACGATTTCTCTTCGAGTAAAAAATTCCGGAAGTAAACTAGCCCCTCGTTCGGATTTCCGGGAAGGGGCTACCCGAGGAGAGACCATCATAAAGGGAAAAATAAATAATGACTTTCTACGAATCGGAGCGTGGAATGTTAGGAAGCTAACGGGAGTAGATAAACTAGTGAATTTAAAGCGGGAAATGGATAGACACAAATTGGACATTATTGGGATTAGTGAAATGAGATATCCAGAAGAGGGAGATTTTTGGTTTGAAAACAGCCATAGAATCATTCACACGGGGGGGGGGGGGGGCAGCATGGGATGGCAGGAGTGGACATTATTATGAATAAAAAAATAGGGCAAAGGGTAAAGAATTATCTACGGGTAAGCAAAAGGATTGTTATGATCACAGTGGATTCGAAACCGAAAGATACTGTGATAATCCAGGTATACATCCCTACTACATCATATGAGGACCAAGAAATAGAAGAAATGTACGAACAAATTGAAAACCTCATGAAGCGCGTTAAAGGGGGTGAAAATTTAATAATTATGGGGGATTGGAATGCAAGAGTAAGAAAAGGCAAAGAAGGAAAAGTGGTGGGCGAACACGGTCTAGAAAATAGGAAAGAAAGGGGCGAAAGATTAATTAAATTTTGCAGTAAGCACAGTCTAGTAGTAGCAAACACACTCTTCCAACACCATCCAAGAAGGATCTACACGTGGAACTAAAAAATAATAGAGCATCCGGAATATACAATATACAAGGTGAAATCCTAAAGAACTCTGGAGAAAAGGCACGTGACAAACTTTTTGAACTAATTAGCAAAATCTATAAATTGGGAATCATCCCAAAAGATTTCCAAAAAACAAAATAGTCACACTTCCCAAAAAGACAGGCGCGGATAAATGAGAAAATTTCAGGACCATTAGCCTAACCTCACATGCCTCCAAAATCCTAACCAAAATAATCCAAAGAAGAATAGAACAAAGAGTTGAAGAAAATCTGGGGGAAGACCAGTTCGGCTTTAGAAGAAACACTGGCACCCGAGAAGCAATTCTCTCTCTCACTTAGACTAATAATAGAAAGGGCTTTTATCAGGGAAGAATCTGTCTACATCGGATTCATAGACCTAGAAAAAGCATTCGATAACGTCAATTGGGAAATTATGTTTAAAATATTAAAACAGGCGGGAATAAAATTCAGAGAGAGAAGACTAATCTACAATCTATATCAAAACCAGACGGCAATTATAAATATTGGTGATGAACAAAGAGAAGCCAAAATAAAAAAAGGTGTAAGACAAGGATGTGTGCTGTCACCCATGATTTTCAACTTATACATAGAAGAAGCGATTAAAGAATTCAAAGACAAAATTGATACAGGTATAGAAATCCAAGGTCAAAAGATCGCTATGTTAAGATTTGCCGATGACATTGCCCTTCTAGGAAGCAATAAAAAAGAATTAGAGGACGCCTTGAATGGAATTAACCAAATCCTAATAGAAGAAATCAAAATGAAAATAAACAAGAATAAAACCAAGTTCCTAGTATGTACAAAAAAAGAACAAACGAGACAGGAATGCATCAAAATTAACCAAGAAAACCTAGAAGGAGTTAAGGAATTCCGCTACCTAGGAAGTAAAATAACATGGGATGGGAGGAGCAAAAACGAAATTAAATCAAGAATTGCCCAAGCAAAAATGGGGTTTAATTCAAAACAAAAACTACTATGCTCCTCCTCAATCAGCTTAGCAAACAGGAAGTTGCTATTGAAGACATATGTATGGAGCATAGCCATGTACGGGTGTGAAACTGGACAATTAGAGAAGCGGAGAGAAAGAGATTAGAGGCTTTCGAAATGTGGTGCTACAGAAGAATGGTGAATATCAAATGGATGGATAAAATTACAAATGAAGAAGTTCTTGGAAGAATCGGAGAAAGAAGAACCTTGTGGAAGAGTCTGAAGAAGAGAAGTGGTCAGATGATGGGGCACACACTGAGACATGGGGGACTGCTTAGGGATATCTTGGAGGGGGAGGTGGGAAAGAAAAAAGGAAGGGGAAGACCCAGATTAGAATATTTCAACCAAATAATTGGGGATATGGGATGCCAGACATTTAGAGAGGTCAAACAGCTGGCGGGGGACGGAATCGAGTGGAGACGGATTGTTGCATCAAACCAGTCTTAGGACTGTATACTCAATGATGAAGTATATAGACATTACAACTTAGTTAATTTAACGATAAAAAAATTAATCCAGTCTTAATAGATTAATCTAAGATTAGCATAACAAAACGAGCTTCTTCAATCATTTGCACTTTATATGTATATTCAAGCTGTTAGGGATTAGTAAAAAATTTTGAGTACTAATTTGAATGTTTTCCTATTTTTATTAGTAATGAGCTGAATGACCGGACGCTTCACTTGGGCAACATCTTCTGTTGCTGTTCTTATTTTAGTCAAAAAAATTATAATAAGTGTTATTGATGAGTAAAAATTAGAACATTTTAGATAAATAAATTAGATAACGTATTCTGTTGAATTAAAAAAAAGATTTTTAATAGTTATTACTATTAGGAGCAAAATTTAAGTAGGTATTTGAGAAAAAAATGGTTTTTAACTACAGAGGACCGATTTTTAATGTTGAATAAAATTTGGGCCTTAAATTGTGAGGTAGTGGGGAGAATAGCAATAAGGTACCCGCGACCCTGGGATCTAATAAAAAATTCTGTAACAGGCTCGGTCGTGTTTAATGTACCGTATATGTTTTCCTATTTAATCACTACTATATTAGTGTGTTCTAATTGTGAAAAAATTCAAAAAATTAATTATTTAAATGAAAATTTAATAATGTAACTATTTGTCTCCAAATCCCCCCCCCCCCCCCCTTGAAAATGTTTCTGTGGATATCCCAGGATTATGTGCGACAAATACAAAGTTAAGGGCCATAAAAAAGTCATAAATAGCATTAATTTAGTAAGGAATAATCCTTTATTTAAAAGATTGAGTGAGAATTTTACGGAATATGGAAGGGGAGGGTTTTTAAAACAGAAATTTGAAATCTTCAAATTGAGAAATTAATTGTTATAATTTTTAGTCAAATGTGTGTATGTTATTATTTATTTTTAACAAGATAGAGAAGTCCCTGCAAGACCAAGATTTTGTCCAGAACGAAGCGGTGAGTCAAAAACTAGTTTAAATCAAATACATTTCTGGCCATACAATTCATTTTTATGTTAATGTTACAAAAAAAAAAAAGAATTGGCAAATTAACCTTCTGCGTTTTTATACCACCACAATATATTAGCTATTTTGACAAATGTCAACATTTAAATTCATTATTTTTTAATGAAATTGGCTAAATTAATTAATTTATGTCGACATAAAACGCGGAAAACGGAGGGGTAAATTATATTTTTTTTCGTAAAGTATCCAAAAGCCCAGCTGTTTTGTATGTTTGGTTATTTATAATTATAAATTATTTACGCACGTTGTTGATTCGGTTGGGTATATACTATATATGTATCCTGCTAGAGGCCTAGGAATAATGAGAATGGTTTAGGAATTGCTTTTAAAGAAAATTTAAAAAGGATGATAATAATAATAATTATAACACTGCTCGGCAAAAATTAAACAAAATTTATAACCGTAAACCTAAAAATTAGATTCCAGTAGAGCAGCCATACTCAAAGTGTGTTCCGCGGAACCCTAGGGTTCCGTGATACCCCTGTAGGGGTTCCGCAAGAATTTAGCAAAAAATTCATAACACCCCTCTCTGGTGGACCGTTTTGACGCGGCGGCGTATCACGATTCACGAGGCGCAGCCGAACTTAGTCGCCACCCACCACAGTACACTTTGTTCATTCAAATGATTGGCATACTTTGTTAAGCCGACACAAACGGAAATGTCATCAGATACAAGTATGGAGACACTGTTTAAAACGACGCCTCTCAACGATTTTTGGTGCAGAATCCGTGATGAATATCCAATGCTTTCCAAAATGGCTCTGAATATTCTTCTCCCGTTCCCAACAACATATTTGTGCGAAACAGGATTCTCAACCTATGCAGCCACGAAAACAAAATACCGCAATAGACTGGACGCCAAACCTGATATGAGACTTCAACTGTCTTGTATCAAACCTGATATCAACCAATTGATGAAACATAAAAAAAACAGTTTCATATCTCCCATTAGTTAGATTTTTTTTCTTTTTCAATATCTTCTATTATTATACTTGTTGTGTAAGTAATAAGTAACTGTTACATTATACTTTTATTATGCTTATTAATAAATAATACACTTTTAATAATTATTGTTTTATTGTAGGGTTCCGTCAAGTATTTCGCTTTCCAAAAGGGTTCCGTCACCAAAAAAGTTTGAGAACCGCTGCAGTAGAGTTTATTTAATACCCTAATTTTCATGCAATTGCCCGATTTTTTACAATAGGTCATGGTTTCGAGATATTATCGGTCAAAACGACGAAAAAGGACATTTTGACGTATTTTCGATTTCATTAGATATTAAACAATAATATTTGAAATCAAAATTTTTTTTTGAAGTAATAGAAAACAGCGTCTTCTTTGATTTATAAATTACTAATTGTAGCTCAATTAGAAATCGAGTTAAAACTAAAAAACTAAAACTACGTGATTATAAAGGAAAATAAAGATAGATAAAAAAACATTTGGTCTTAGTTTTTAAGTTATAACTCGAGTTCTAATTGAGCCAAATACAAGTGGTAATTTGTAAATCAAAGAGGAAGGTGTTTTTTATAACTTCAAACAAATATTTTGATTTCAAATATTGCTGTTTAATATCTTATGGGACACGAAAATAGCTCTAAATGGCCCTTTTCGTCGTTTTGATCGATAAAATATCTCAAAACTCTGACCTGTAAAATCAACTGGTGTGTTCACCACACGACTTTCACATTTTAATTTATTTGAAGTCATTGCGTCAATACTAATTTAAACCCCTTCAATAGTTTTTAAGGAATTTGGTGTTGGTAGTTGGTGAAACATTTTTTATCCAATAATTTTACAACCCCTTCCTTTATTTCGTTTTTTTTTTTTTTTTTTTTTTTTTTTTTGATTTTCTTAAAAACGGCTCTAACGATATTTTTAAAAATGAGTGTATTTATCAAGTGTCATGAGTTAATAGTTGTGTCAAATTTTTAATCCGATTATAAAAAAGGAAGGGGTTAATTAAATATTTTATTAATATATTATAAATATTTTAATCGTTCATATCTCGTCTTCGGAAAGTCACAGAGCCTTGAAATTTGAAACTTAAGCTATCTAGAGGCTATAAGAAGTATAATAAGATTTTGGCTAAAATAGAAAAACCGGATGTTGATGTTTACGTACGTAAGAATGTACCCCCCTGCGTATCGCAACCATAAGTCTCAGAGATACGAAATTCGGAACTTAAGCTTGATATAGACTAGAAGGAGTAAATCAAGCTTGTGGTTAAAATCGGAAGACCGGAAGTAGACATTTACATGAAAGATTTTTCGTTTTTTTGATTTTCTCAAAATACGGCTCTAACGATTTTTTTTTAAATTAGTGTATTTATCAAGTGTCTAATTCTTACGTATGTAAAAATCAACTTCCGGTTTTTATATTTTAGCCAAAATCTTGTTATACTCTACTTCTTGTAGCCTCTAGATAGCTTAAGTTTCAAATTTCAAGTCTCTGCGACTTTTCGAAGACGAGATATGAACGAATAAAATATTTATTTTACGACACTCCTAATTTGCACCTCCTTCCTTTTTTACAATCGGATTAAAAATTTGACACAACTAATAATTCATGACACTTGATAAATACACTAATTTTTTAAAAAAATCGTTAGAGCCGTTTTTGAGAAAATAAAAAAAAAAACGAAAAATCTTTCATGTAAATGTCCACTTCTGAGTTTCCGATTTCAACCAAAAGCTTTCTGTACTCTTTATAGCCTATATCTAGTTTAAGTTTCGAATTTCGTATCTCTGAGACTTATGGTTGCGAAACGCAGGGGGGTTACATACGTACATAAGCACAGACCAATGGATTTTTCGCCACTTTTTGGCCTCTGGGGACCACAATTTCCGATTTTATCTCCTAAATAAGGTTTACAACTATTAAGGGCTTCTATTCCTTCCACCTTGATTAAAAAATGAAATTAACTTTTTCATCTCTGAGATACAAGCTCTCAAAGAGTCAGGACCCAGACAGGGCATCGCAATACTTGACATTACTATATTCTATAGAGATGTGAAAATATAAATCGGGAAATTGCATGATAATCAGCGTATAAAACCCTACTGGAATCCATTGTTAGATTTACAGTTATAAATTTTTGTCGACCAGTGTAATAATGAAGTTTAAATGAATGTTAAGAATCAAACACATATGCTCAAGAAATCTACCATATCTATACGATTTAGATTTAAACAAATCAAGGCTTATGTAATGTGAAATAAGATGAATATATTTTTGAATTATACTATAACATATTATGTTTTCTACGGCTACAGATGAAGATAAAGATTATAATTGTAGCCTAAAAACAAGCACTAAAAGTAGTAGACCTATTGTGCAGAATATACATGCATATTTAATAAACCACACAGCAAAATATATTAATTTTTCATTTTAATTATCATATTTATTTTTTATATAAATATATTTAAGAAATTGGAGGAAAATCATTTCTAAGCATAATTCTTTTTGGTTCTCTATGGATTACGATACTTACCTACTATAGCCATCATAAAGATCAAAAGGTCATAGAAAGTTCGTTCAAAAGACAATTTTTTTCCAATCCAAAGTGATTAGATTCTGAATTCTCAAAAAATAAATAATAAATTGTCTTTTGATTTGATTAGCTTTTAATATTACTTATAATTGGAGGGTTCACTCCCCATATTTTGCACTAACACTGCTATGGTAGAGTGAAAATGTTATATTTCTTCTGTAATAATGAATCATAATTTATCTACCATTGGGGTAACAAAAACAATTAGAAGTCATTTGTTAATTAATTGCAATTAATCAACTTTAAGAATTGTTTTCTCAGAAATGAATCTCATGGACTTGGTTCACTTTAACCAAGAATCAATCCTCCAATTATTACTATTTTAATATTGGTTTGTTATTAAAGCGAGATAAGTAAATGTCATATGGTATGCTCAAGTCACATGATAATATTAATTATCTTGAAATTGAAAGATCACGAGTAACAAATAAAGTTTAGTCAATTACAGACAATAAATTATAATTTCAAATGACAGCAAGATCTTTTCCACTGATTGAATAATTTAATAGGGAAAGAAAAAGATATTCTACCAAGATAGAAGGAACATCATCATTTATTGAAATTCCAGCAAAGTGGTCTATTCATTTTCGAAATGTATTAAAAATTAAACATCCTGACACTACGGAACGCATCAAGGGAAATGTTAATTAAATGGAGGTTAAATTGAAACCAGGATTCAGAGTTCAAAGCAGTTGATCCATTTACGAAGAACATCTTGATAGAGGAAAACGAGGAGAATTATTGAGTTATTTCTAGGTGTATATATCCGCAGTAATCAAATGGATTACAGCACAACCAGAAATTTCATATAGTGAATTGAAAAAGTAAGTGAAAAAGTATAAATAAAATCGAGAAATAGCATTTGATATATCTTTAAATTTAATCTCTTAAAAGTAGACAGTGTAATACTCTAGTGGGAAAAAATGTATAGGATATTATTATCAAAAGCATTACTAAGTCTATATAAAGATATGAAAGTATCAAGATTGTACAAATATAAGTATGTATGGTGATCCACTTTGATCAAATAACTAAAAGTAGACAAAGAATAATCTTGTTGAAAAAAAAATAGAATATTTTCAAAAATATTAATACCTATTGGCGAAAATCACGACATGACATCTATTCATGATATATAGAATTAATAGTTCAAATCGAATTCATCCCTTAACATCTATTGACAACCTATTGGGGCACTCGTTACAGGTGATAAAGAAATAAACAAACATATTCTTTTGGGGGAGAAAAGTTGTTGTTCACCAGTGACGTTTCTTTAAAGCAATTTTCTAATTATGTGGCGTCAAGTGATGCACTATTATGCACAATTATCAAATACCTCCTAAAAGTAGACAATCTGTACTCTTATCGAGCAAAATGTGTACGGTATTATCAAGAGCATCTATATACCTACATAGCCATTTGAAAGAATAAAGCATATTTGTAATGTATGTGGTTTTTGGTGATGCGTTAATATCAAATATAATACTACCGATATCAATCAATGATAATAATAATTTAAATAACGCAAGAGTTGGAAATCATAGCAACATTTTAAATATTTATTTCTCTGTTCATTTGATAATTTCTCTAAATATTTCAACTGGGAAAAAAGAATACAATAGGCATTTGACGTCATGACATTGATTCTATAATACTTCAAAAAATAAATTATTTTATCCTTTTTAGAGTACCTTTGAAGTTATTATTATTATTGTTTACTTAATTACTAAGAATATAAAAGTATGAATTTCAACAACAATATTGTAGTACAGAGTGATCGAAAAGTTAGACACATCGAAATAAATGTCTTTAAATAGTAGTTTTTTTTTTAATTATTTCTACTACCACAAGACAGCACCACTGGTATTACCCACAAGAAATCTAGGGGCCATTGTAATGTGTACTGGCCACGTTAAAAAGTATTTTGCCAGTTCATGTGTATTTGTTGTTGACCAGTTTCGGTTGAAATATCCGGATCTAACAATGCCTAACAATTCAACGATATGCAGATTAATCGCCCGTTTCTGTGAAACCGGATATGTTGCAGGCAAGAATAGAACCGGCAGACCAGTCATTTTGAGTGTCAGTAAACTGGCTGAGGTTAGAAATGTGATGCTGATTTCGCTTCCAAAAAGCTTGCAAAGACTATCAACACATTCTAAGATTTCGTATGGTAGTGTAAAATATTGTTCAACAATGAACACTCGTTGCTCTTGGGGAAACGGCATGTTTACGAAACAGTGAACTCCGCAATACTACAGACGTTATATGGCCAGTACACATTACAATGGCCCCTAGATTTGTTGTCAGTATAGCAGTGGTGCTGTCTTGTGGTTCAAAAAAAGAACTATTTACAGATACATTTATTTCGATGAGAGCGACTTTTCGATCACTCTGCAGATCTAAAAGAACTAAATGAACTTTCGAAGTTCTATCGTGAGTTATTCGTAGAATAGACAAACACGGTATTTTTTTATTTTTTTACTGATTTGAAATGATTTCAATTGAAAAGTTTATTAGGGATAACAGAGAAGAATCGAACGATGCGATTTATAGGCAAATTACAAAAATATCGAAAAATATGGTACATGAATAAAAAAACAAGGCTAAAGGAATTGAGGGAAGCATTGCACAGAAAAGGCCTATTGAGAGGAAGTCATTTTAAAACCCACTATAATTTAGTTGGCAACTAGAGTTCAGTTCTTTTGCCAAAGAGCATGGAAAATATAATTTTTTATAGCAAATGCTCCCTTTCCTCTTTACAGAAGTTCCTGGTGATTAAATTGCTCTAGCTTTTTACGCTCGCTGCAACTTGTCGGTCACTATTTATAAAATATTATTTATTATAAGAATTTTAAAATTAATTCAAAACGAAAGTTTAATTATTATTAATGTCAAAGAACTGACGCACAAGTTTATTGTATTATTTTTGGAGAAATATAGGTATATAGATGTTAAAGAACCTTTACCTTTTAAATAAGGATCCGAACAGTTCGCCTGGAAGATAGTCAAGCAAATAAGCGCAATCCTCAATTAATTTACGGTTAAAGCAGGGGGTTTCGAGCCTTGTGGCTTACAAGGGTCACATTTGAAAAAAAAATTCTCTGACATCAGATAAAATATACTAATACTATTGATATTTGTTAATCAAAAAAAATAGTTAATACTGTAGAATAATGATATCCAGGTGGACAAAGAGGAAAAATGTCATAGCATAGGTAATAATCATTGAGTTCTTTTACTTCAGAATTTTGTTTTTTTAATCAATTAGCACTTTAATTACTGGAATAATAAATTTTTAGAAAATGGAAATATGAGATGATTAATTTTTAAATATTCGAAACTTCATTATTTTTTTACCTGATGGTTGAGGTTATAATTTTGCTATTAGTGAATTTTATTCTTGAAAATAGCCTCGCGTGTATACGTAAATTAATATTTCCAAAAAGGGAATAAATATTGTTAAGGCAGGAATATTTGTTTCTGGATAGATAATTTTTATAAAATTATAATAAAGATACATTATTAAATTTTTCTTTCAGTTGAATGTCTGATTGCAGTTCCATAAATTCAATCAGAAAGTTTAAAGGTAAAATATTTATATCTAATAAAAATAGTCACTGACCCCTTCTCGATTAAATTAGAAAAGTGCCGGATCACTTCATTATCCAATACGTTTTCTCCATGATTTCATGGAATTGAATCTCTCTACATCCTACATCTTAATCTAAAATCTTCAAACCTTCAAAACCCAGATGCACAGACATCTAGGTCTCTACCCTTATGCTTGATCCTCTCTTCGGTAATGCAAGTGTCTTCTGCAATTTGTATAGCGGCTGCATCTTCTTGATGGGCCCCTTCTTGTATTCATTCAATAGTCTAAAAAAATGTATGAATTTAATCCTGCGGCCCGGGCGGGCCGCCCATGATAATTATGAAGCCTAGCGTACCGATTACTAATTACATATTTTGATTTTGTTTAAACGCTTGGAAACAACATTTCGGGCCAATACCAGGTCTTATTTCTTGTTGTATGCATCTAATATACATTTGTTCTGACCAACTATATTTCACAATGAAATTAATTTGATTCAATCTAATTATAAGATGTGATTTTGAGGTATATCAGCCTTCGTTGATATTCTATCTGATGGCGACTCGCACCTTTTCTTAAATCTCTTATTTTTTATTTAATTTTTCCCTTATCCGTTCTTTTTTTTATCATTTTTCATTGGCATTATCTAGACAGGGGCAACTACCTGAACAATATATATCAACTCGCGAAGAATATATTGATCAGAAAAAAGAAGAAAATGATAAATCGTTTGGTATTAAGAATAACCTCGTTGTTATCTATATTTGAATATGTATAGTGATTTTTATTCAAATTGTCTTCATTACATAAAAAGAAACGTATGATCAAATATTTAAGGTGGGATTTCCTTTGAGGAATGTAGATCAAAGGGAAACTCCATTGAAGCTAGGAGCATCTGGGGTCACATGAGCTTTCCTTTTGAGGTGAGTTCGATGATTTACATAAAGAGCTCATCTTTTGTTCTCTTAAAGATAGAATCTCAACCGAATGAAGACAAGCTTTTAAGAATTTTCAATACGAAATAAATCAATATTCAATGGACCCTCGAAAAAAGCGGGACATGATTAGAGGGATGTTATTTATTACACAAATAAATAAACAGTGTGTCCTCAGATGTAAATAAAGACACATGGGAATTCAGACCCACAGAGTAAGAAGACAGAAAAAACATGGTTAAAAATAATTTTTTCCTACGTTTCAGAAATTTCTAAAACAAGAAAAAAAGGGATTTTTAATTAAAAAAGAAAGCAGTGAAAGGAAAGATATATATTGAATTGGTATTTTGTGTTAGGAACAAAAAGCTATTTACCCAACAAAGATGGCGGAAAATAAAATTGTATAGGAAAATAGCGTTTAAATATTAATGAGTATTAGAGAGATATTTACCAAGGCAAAAACTATTGGCTCTAATGTTCTAATATAAATATTCATTAATTTTATTATTTTTAAATATCGAAGTGCAAATAATTCATACATAGGTAAAATATGATTGAATTCCGTTTCACTCAAAATTTAGATTCAATAAAATATTGAATAAATCTGTAAGGTTAAATGAGATATAATAAACCGACCAGATAAATAAATTTTAGAAAATTTAAAAAAAGTACCATTTTACTGTAGAATAAAGTACCTACTTTAAAATTTTACTAAGAACTTTATATAACCTTTTTTTGGAGTCCTCACGATACTTAAATAGAATATTAAATTTGATCAAAATTGGTTAAGGCAAAGGTTCCCAAACTGTGGGCCTCGGCGCCCCGTGGAGCATCGGCCTCACCACAAGTGCTCAGCGAAGCTTCATAATTAAATGAAGCAAGACATTTAGCCTAACACAAAAAACAAAGTAAGAAGCTAAAAATGTATTTATTATTTATTTTTATCTCTTATTTACGATTAGACACTTTAACTTAACTCCAGTCTGGTGGGCAATATTGCGGAGAGGTTTGGCGTCGAGGCGGGCTCCGTTAGAGTCGAGGCCATCACACTCTCGTGGAAGGGAGTGTGGTGGTACAAAGCGGTGGCACCCCTCATCGCCCTGGGTATATCTCAAAAGACATTAAACGATCTCACATATAGGGCGATGAGGGACTCTCTCTTAAACTTTTACAGTTTTAATAAAAGAACGTATAGAGCGGGTCATAACCAATGTTAATTGTACATATATAAAAAAAATAAACTGCAACGGATCGTTGCTAAACTTTATCCAAATTCATTTGAAATATTAATATGTTTATTTCTTTATTATTAATCAAATATCACTTGCAATTTGTAGTTCATGTTGACTTTAATTCAAAAATAATGATCGATTCTCATCTAATACTTGAGGAATAACAATTCTACATAAGATTTTTGAAGCTTCGATTATTATTGGTAACCATTGCTGAAGATATGGAGGAATCGACTTAAAATCAAAAATAACGATCGATTCTTATCTAATACTAGCGGAATAACCTTATTGCATTGCATTTTTGATGTTTTGACTATTAATGGCAACCTCTACACAAACTTGAGTTGTTTGCCATAAAAGAATTTAGTCTTTTTGATTTTAAGTCGATTTTTCCACGTTTTCAGTAGAGGTTGCCATTAATAGTCAAAACATCAAAAATGGAATGCAATGGGGTTATTCCGCTATTATTAGATAAGAATCGATCGTTATTTTTGATTTTAAGTCGATTCCTCCATGTCTTCAGCAATGGTTATCAATAAAAACCGAAACGTCAAAAATCCAATATAGAATGGTTGGTTATTCCTCAAGGACTAGATGAGAATCAATCGCTATTTTTGAATTAAAGTCAACATGAACTGCAAATAGCAAGTGATATCTGATTAATAATAAAGGAATAAACATATTAATATTTCAAATGAATTTGGATAAAGTTTAGCAACGATTCGTTGCAGTTTATTTTTATTTTTATCAATATTTATAGTTTTTTATTATTTTTATCAAAAAGATTTTTTGACATATGAATAGAATACTAAAATAAATGCTACTACTGTTAATAGAGAGGGACAGAGAGAGAACTGTAAATATTTCCACCAATTTTGTAAACTTCTTATCTGTTGTAAGAGGAGCCCCCCCCTGCGCGGCCAAATAAATAATATAAATAGGGCGGCATGGAAAAATTGTAATTGAAAAAAGGCGCCGCAACTCAGAAAAGTTTGGGAACCCCTGGGTTAAGCCATTTTCAAGATATTTGAAAAAAAAACTAAAAATGATTTTTCTCTACGTTTCAGAAATTTCTAAAGCAAAAAAGAAAGTGATTTCTAATTAAATAGATAAAAAGAAAGGAGTTAAAGGAAAGATATTGAATGGGTATTTTGTGTTAGGAACAAAGATGGGAACAAAATTGAATTGTCTAGAAAAATAGCGTTTAAATATAAATGGGTATTAGAGAGATATTAAAGTATAAATTTTTGAGGGCCTATATTTAGTAACAACTAATCAGCGCTTCATTTTGTTAAAGTAATGGTAGGTTTTCAATTTCATTTCAATCGGTTAAGCAGTGTAGAAAAAAATGGTCGACGAATAATAGGAATCCATCCATCCCCACGGACTAAATGAAAAAATGGCACTTTTTGACCTCTGGACGTGACCCCATATAATTTTTGCCATAACCGTCAGGTCCTAAAATTCACAATGATTGAATACTACAATTTGTGACTTTGTTTGAGACCATGGGTACCGTAGTCTTTACCTGAGGACCCTTTAAAGTCGCTAGATCTACTATTTTTTTTAACTCTTCACAAACTAACAAGCACATGGTCAATCTGTACCTTATTCCTTCATTGATTGATCTCTCCCACTATTTCCAGCCACACTTGTTTAAAAAGCGTAAAAGTCATAATCACCTGATTAATGCAATTACAATGTACATTGCATTTTCTATTTTGGACCATAATATTGTGCAATCTAATTTTGATTTATATGCAATGTGTTTTAACAGGTGACCTTTTCACTAATACTAAATCTGAATTAGATTAAGATAACAAATTGTGATTTCTCAGAGGATAATCCTTATAAAACAATTATATAAAATGTAGAGTTTTTAATTATTTTAGGCATTTTTGAGTTTCATTCAATATTGTATTAAAGCATTCAAAGAGAATAAAATTGAAGGGATTAATGGGATCTGGTTGTATGAATGAAAACTGAAAATGAAATAAGGGATATTAAATGGAGAGTATTTATGTCATTACATTCATATAAAGGGATTGAGGGTATTTGTAAAAATAATGATTTAATCATTATATTTTTAGAAACTTTCTACTTATTTATATACTCGATATATAATAGAAGGAACTTTTTAACAAATTGCCTCTACTGATTTTGAAAAATGCCAAATAACAAATCCGTATTTAATTACTTTACCACACATTTTAACGAGGAATCAACCTTTTATAATCTTGCCAAAAAAAATCAGATTTTCACAGATATTTACATTTCATAGTCTGTCTAATAAGCCCGAAAAAGTTTTAAAATGTCTGTGTTCAAATTTGTGTGTGTTTTAAAAAATAGCAAAAATTTTCATTTTATTTTTAGTAATTTGTTCTTGAGAATAAGATTTTATTAAATTTGAAACAGTGAAAAGATTTGAGAATTTTATAAAAACAATTAAATAATACACTGAAGTGCAAAAAATCGACCCACCAATAAAAACTTTATTAAATAGTACATCATGTTTAATTTTTTTACAAGGAACCATACATTATTGAAATTATTGCTTATTGCAAGTGTAATTGCCACTTGTTGTTGACTTAGCCCTTGATTAATTAGGTACACAATTTGAACTGCTTGAACTTTAGAAATATTTTGTATATTTTATCTTTCCATCAATGTGATGTTTAAATCAAAATTTATCATTTTACTGATTTTTTTAAATGGAATTTGATCTTTTATTAAAGTTTTATTTAATAAATAAAGTGATATTGAAAAAGTATGATAACACTGCCCAACAATGAAAATGCTTCGGGCTCAAAAATAGCTGATTCTTATGTATTTCCACCTGCTGAATTCAAAAATCACCATAAAGATTACCGATTAGCTCTTGTTTTGGAGATATAATCGATCAAAACGGTGAAAAAGACCATTTTGACCTATTTTCGAGTTCCGTTAGATATTAAACAACAATATTTGAGATCACAATATTTTGTTGAACTAATAGAAAACAGCTTCCTCTTGGATTTACAAATTACAACTTGTTTGTAGCTCAATTAGAACTCGAGTTATAACTAAAAAACTAAAACTACGTGATTATAAAGGATAATAAACATTAATAAAGTAAAGGGAGTGTAGTTTCAGAGTGAATGAAATAAAACTCAAAGAGGTGTATACAATCTCAATATATTTCGGATTATTAATCCATCATCAGGAGTTTACAGGTTAAAAACTAATCTGTAAATTCCTGATGGACTAATAACACTGGGCAACAAAAAAGAGGCAAGCTAAAAAACGACGATCTGATGAAGGCACCACATAAATCTCTTCAGACACGACCATCTGTGAAGTATTATTCCAGCAATGTAGAACTCTTAGAATGTAACTACAATTTGTAAAAAAATAAAATGCACTTTCAATGTTGTTAGCATATGTAATTAAAATGTATCTTTTTCTCTTGATCCGCCACCTACTGTATTTCACAGAAACTAGAGCTAAGAAAAAATTTTCATTGTCATATTCGTTTTTCTCAACCCAAAATTGGTAGGAATTGACTCATCAAGTGCTCGAAGCATTTAAAAATTATTTTTTTGTTGCCCAGTGTAATTTGTAATTCTATCTTTTAATTTAATTTCACTTATTTTTCTTATAAAATTTAAAAATTATCAACAATATTTATTGAATATGTTAGTTTAAGAGTTAATGGAACAAATTATATGAATATTTGTAAAAAATTTTAAAATAATTTGCTATTTAATAAAGGTTTTATTAGTGGGTCGATTTTTTGCACCGTAGTATATATGTAATTAACATTATTTAGCCCTTTCAATTAAAAATAATAAATCGTTTTAGACTTTTTTAAGTCCATCATCATCATCGAGTATACAGTCCTAAGACTGGTTTGATGCAACAATCCGTCTCCACTCGACTCTGTCCCCGCCAGCTGTTTGACCTCTCTAAATGTCTGGCATCCCATATCCCCAATTATTTGGTTGAAATATTCTAATCTGGGTCTACCTTCCCCTTTTCTTTCCCAGCTCCACCTCCAAGATATCCCTAAAGAAGTCCCCCATGTCTCAGTGTGTACCCCATCATCTGACCTCTCTTCACCAGACTCTTCCCACAAGGTTCTTCTTTCTCCGATTCTTCCCAAGAACTTCTTCATTTGTAATTTTATCCATCCATTTGATATTCATCATTCTTCTGTAGCACCACATTTCCAGAAACCTCATCTCTTTCTCTCCGCTTTTCTAATTGTCCAGGTTTCACACCCGTACATGGCTATGCTCCATACATATGTCTTCAATAGCAACTTCCTGTTTTCTAAGCTGATTGAGGAGGAGTATGTGATTTTTTGTTTTGAATTAAACCCCATTTTTGCTTGGGCAATTCTTGATTTAATTTCGTTTTCGCTCCTCCCATCCCATGTTATTTTACTTCCTGAGTTGCTTGAATTCCTTAACTCCTTCTAGGTTTTCTTGGTTAATTTTGATGCATTCCTGTCTCGTTTGTTCTTTTTTTGTACATACTAGGACCTTGGTTTTATTCTTGTTTATTTTCATTTGATTTCTTCTATTAGGATTTGGTTAATTCCATTCAGGGCGTGATCTAATTCTTTTTTATTGCTTCCTGAAAGGGCAATGTCATCGGCAAATCTTAACATAGCAAATCTTTAGACCTTGGATTTCGATACCTGAATCAATTTTGTCTTTGAATTCTTTAATCGCTTCTTCTATGTATAAGTTAAAAATCATGGGTGACAGCACACATCCTTGTCTTACACCTTTTTTTATTTTTGGCTTCTCTTTTGCTCATCTCCAATATTTATAATTGCCGTCTGGTTTTGATATAGATTGTAGATTAGTCTTCTCTCCCTGAATTTTATTCCGCTTGTTTTAATATTTTAAACATAATTTCCCAATTGACGTTATCGAATGCTTTTTCTAGGTCTATAAATCCGATGTAGACAGATTCTTCCCTGATAAAAGCCCTTTCTATTATTAGTCTTAAGTCCGAAAAAACTAAAAAATATAAGACCCGGTTACGAGTGAGACTCATAGTGAGATTTTTTCGTTGTTTTTAATCTAGCATCAAGGTTAAAGAGCGCGACTGGGGCGACAAAATATAAATTACTAAAATGTATTCTTACTCTATTGTACGATATGTATACTAGTTGAGAAAATAAAACATTTATAAAAAATATGTGATGTAGCATGTTAAGACACTATCATATACCGGGACCTTTCGCCCCTCCCCTGTCAATTTAGGAAGCTGATTGTTGCATTGATAGATTCCTAAGACCTCAAGGGCTAACTCTGCAAAATTTCATCCAAAATAGACAAAGAGTTCAAATTGTTAAAATCAAAGTTTTTGGTTCAATTTCAACCAAAATATAATCTGTTCTTAAATATCTAAATATAAATTAAATTTCAAGGAACTTTTGTGTAGGTTCTATGTGAAACATTTTAAAAAAAGTTAATTAAAATTACTTAGTAGACTTCACATAAATAAAACAAATATACTTTGAGAGTTTTATCTCTATCTCGTCTCTATATATATTTGGAATTATAATTCTATCTTCAGGAGACAGAAAAATACTTCTATACATCCTGAAGATGGGTTTATAATACAAATTAACCAAGTATTTTAATTAACTCAAATTTCCTTTTGATAGCTTTATTGGTTTTTAACTAGAGAGTACTCAAAATTTGGTAACAAACGCACTCACGAACTAACCTACTAACAAACATTTCGGTAAAATAATTATTATCTCTTACGATGATCTGTATAAGGTTTTATTTTAGACAGAAACGCTGTAAAATTGTTCAATTTCTTTTATCAAAATAGTCGCCTCCGTTTTTGAGATATTTCGAAAATATGAATAAAAAAAACACTTTTTTCATGCACGATTTCACATTTCAAATAATTAAAAATAAAAACAAATAATCAAAACAGTGAACAGTAGGAATTGACTAAAAACAAAAACATAGAGCTCTTTATTAATGTATTAGACGTTTTCCGATTTACTTCGCCTCCTGTGTGTCCATTTTATCATGTTTTGTTAAAAAACAATTCCACTATGAGACAAACATCATTAATTTTTATGTATTTTTATAATACATTTGATCTCACTACTAAATAATTCGAACTTTTTCTTTTTTTAACATTAAAAATCAAAACAAAGTTTTTTGACAGTATGATAAACTGATAAGTCGAAGAACAACGAAAACATCCGGTTCATTTTATTGTAATTTTTGACTTTGTGTCCAATTTCAATATTCCTTGTTTTGTCTGTTGCCTAATAAGTGATTTTTTGACTGATGCAACATTAAAAACAAATTTTCACAAGAGAATGCAAAATTCAGAAAATCCATTATAATTAAATTAATAGAGTCGAAAATTTGTGCACGTGCAGAGTATCTAAATAATTTATTTTTACAGATTTACTTAATAATTACCAAAAAATAAGTAGTACACAATTGTAAATGTACCTTTAATAATTTGTCCGGTAACCATTTCGTATGACTTGTCGAATTTTCTATCGTTTTATCTTTGCAGTCCCAATGGTAAGTCCAGTTCGTCTAGACAGCAGGTTTGACTCAGATACCGTTCGTCATGTATATCGAATCCATAATCAGATAGAAAGTGAGAAGTGGCCGATTTAGCGGTTCATCATTTGTCATCTCATCTTTGCCACGATATTTTCAGGATCAAATTCCTGAGAGGTAGACATCCATTCGGAGGGGGACATTATACTCCAGGTCATTAATATTAATCGTCACTACAGCGGATCTCATCCGATGACGTCATTCGCCAATTCAGTTATCGACCAACGTTGTGTTTAAAGTACGCAAGTCACTGTTTTCAAATCTCTGAAACTTGGGACATTACGCTCTTAAATATCATACATTTCAAAGCGAGTCTATTCTTAAATAATAAATCTTTAATAATCAGATTAGCATTTTAAATAGGAAGTCTAATTATTAATTCATATTAATAAAGAATTATGTTTGATATCTAAGCGGTTCGCGAGAGGTAAGCGATTGACTTCCAGTTTTTTGTCTTTTTTTTAATGTTATCCGTCGCATCCATAATAAACAACAATTAAAACAAGAATAGTAAGGAATTGGACTAAAAATTAAAAAGAGAATTTTTATTAAATGAGCCAGATGTTTCGTTGATTTATTTCGACTTCCTCAGTTTATCACTCTTTGTCAAAAAACTTTGTTTTTTGATTTTTTGTTAAAAAAGAGAAAAAGTTCAAGATTGTTGAGTAATTGGATCCAAGAATGTATTATAAAAAAATACATAAAAAGATTAATGATGTTTTGTCTCATAGTGGAATTGT
>JALMQS010000162.1:3167636-3345065 GCA_024734495.1 Forficula auricularia
CTCCTTTTTTGAAGTCGGTTAAAAAAGAGATTGCTTGATATGGAAATAGAACTCGCTACCTAATATAACATTTGCTATTTTGCTATTTATTTATTTTTTAGTATTTAGAGGATTTAAGCAAAATTCATGGTTCATCTGACAATATTACATAGGAAAATTGTATTTTCCCAAAATTCTACACGAAGTTAAATAAGCCCGCAGACTAAATTCAATCTAAATTGCAAATTTATTAAGGATATTAAATATCTTATTAGATAAGTTTTATTGTATATTCGAAGGGCTGCCGCGAAAATCAAGCTGGTTCGTATCCAGAGATAACTAACTACTAATGCTATGTTAGCGTTTTAAGGTTTCTGTTTAAATATAAAACGGGAACATATTAGTGTCGATACACTTGCCTGACTGCCCTTCCGTTCGTCTGTCTGTATGTTTGTCATCAAATGAGTTAGATATGACAAATCAGAGGAAAAAAGGAAACAATTAAACACCGTGTTAAATTATACGACCATTCGTAATTTGTATTTTTAAATCTTTTTTTAAATAAGTTCAAAGTGTACGGTTGGTCTTTCGGGTTCCATTGCTACTCTAGATAAATATTGGTGTTATATAAGTAAATGTATTCTGTTTGTTATATATATATATATATATATATTCTTGATGGCAAGACAAAATTGAATAACAAAGTGTTTGAAAATAATTTGATCAAGAGCCTGATGAAGCTACAATAAATTAGCAAAACGTTGCGATTCGTCGTATGATTTATTATATCTAATACTGATTATGGAACTGAACAATAATAATGTAATTTAATCGAATGGTTATTGGAGGTTCGAATTATTTATGGGGGTCAAAAAAAAAAAAAAAAAAACATTTTTTTTATCATAGAGGGTAAGGTATTCCTGTATTATTTCATAAAGAAAAATTAAGCTGAATTTGAGTTTTTATTGGAATTCAATTCTCTTAATAAAGACGGAGTGGGAGGGCGTTAAAGTATCCATTTCTACATTATTTTTGTATCTAAAGAGATTTTTAAACAATTGGACCTAAAATTATGGAAAAATATACAAATACGTTCTTTGCTGATCAGAGACAAATAAGAAGGAATTTGATATGTTAGGTATGTCAACTTGTCTACTACACTTAGTTTAAATATATTATCTTCATTAAAACTTAACAAGTACTTATCAAAACCTATTTCAACGAGAATTACGTGTTTTAATAGTATCTATATATAAAATAGCAGTGGTGAAAGATTAGAGAAAATCAGAGATGCTAGTTAACGGGAAAGTAAATGAATTGTTCTTAGGGAAGAATAAAAGTTGTTTCCAGGATTTCTTTCTGTAATCACATGTCAGAAGGAATGAATTAGCAATTACATGTTATAATTAATGCTATATAACTCGAAGAGATGTCTCCTCTATCGTGATATTAGCCAATATATATTAAATTAAACTAGGGATTTTGGTTAACGTGGATTTGGATAAATTCTATTGTTAAGCTCGGATTCAAAGTCCTGATGAAGATAATATATTTATGAAAAGCTCGACAGAGAATAGAGTGTTTTTTATTCTTTAATCTAACCCTTGATAAATACAAATAATTTATAATGTGAATGTTTGCAGCAGTGCTTTGAGATAGATTCACCTGCCAATCAATTCCACAGAATGCAAGCAATACGCCTGAGACTGAGTCAGCTGAAACAACAGCACATGCTGTTAAAGCTTGATTTGAAAAGATATATTTTTAGGATAAATCACGTGCAAAGAGGATAGAAAATGAATTAAAATTGAAAGAAAAAGTGAAAAAAATTACAAGACATTTTTCTCGGCAAATTTTATTGATTTGTCAGCAATCGGTTTGAAATTTAAAGTAAGAACTTGGCATAGAGATTTGCTTTTTTAATATCGGTGTAGCCAATTTCAGTTTATTAGCTACAACAGTTCAATAACTAACAGGTTAAGGTTTATCTGATTTTCTGCATTTTTCAATTGGAAGTTCTTAGCTTAGAAAGCTCGATATCTAATCAAATTTATATTTTTGGAAATATAAATACATATTTTGGCACTAGAATATAGATAGTAATAGATGGGTATGGGAATCCACAGACCAAAAAAATGGAAAAAAATATGTTTTAAAATTGATTTTCTCCTCGTTCATAAGCACGAATAAGTAAAAATAAAAAATGAAATAACTGCAAAGGATCGTTGCTAAACTTTCTCCAAAGTCATTTGAAATATTAATATGTTTATTCCTTTATTATTAATCAGACATCACTGGCTATTTGCAGTCCATGTTTAAAATAAAATAATAAATAATTTAAAAAAAGTACTATCATACTCTAGAGTAAAGTACTTTAAAACATAATTTTACTAAAAACTATATATAGCTTTGTAGTACTCAAGGTACTTAGAATATTAAATTTGATCAAAATTGGTTAAGTCATTTTCAAGATATTTAGAAAAACTAAAAAAATACTGGAATAAAGTACTAATGTTTGTGGATCGATATGTACCAAATACATACTAATCAACGTTTAATTTTGTTAAAATAATAATAGGTTTTCAATTTCATTTCAATCGGTTCAACGGTGTGGAAAAAATCGTGGACGAAAAAACGATAAGATCCATCATCCATCCATCCGCACGCACTCAATGAAAAAATCCCACTTTTTGGCCTCTGGGCGAGACCCCATGTAATTTTTTGGAAAACCGACACGTGCTAAAATTCAACCTAAATGAATACTACAATTTGAGACTATGGATTCCGTAATCTTTACCTGAGGACCCTTTGAAGTCGCGCTTGCCGCGAGACCGATTACAATACTTTACACATGCTTCGGATTGGATAAAGTAAAAATAAAATTTGAACTCAACTATTTGGCCCGGCCAGCAGGTACAAAATAAGTGTTTAAGAAAATATATAAAGTTTTAGTTAGTTTTTATATTTTTAAATAATAATAATCAAGAACATAATAGGCTAGGCGTGACATCTTTTCGAAATATAAGTATAGAATTAATGATTACATGTAAAATCATTCGTATTATCTATTTGGTTTTTTACTTTCACGTTTATATTCATAGAATATAATGTGGAAGTATTGCGATCCCTGTCTGGGTCCTGACTCTTTGAGTGCTTGTATCTCAGAGATGAAAAAAGTTAATTTCATTTTGTAACTTCTAGGTGGAAGGAATCAATCCCTTTCATAGTTGGAAACCGGATTTGGGACATAAAACCAGATATTGTGGACCCCCGAGGCCAAAAAGGTGCCAACAAACCATTGGTCAGTGCGTACGTATGTATGTACGTATGTAGCCCCCTGCGTTTCGGAACCATAAGTCTCAGAGCTACAAAATTCGAAACTTAAGCTCGATATAGGCTAGAAGGAGTACAGCAAGATTTTGATTGAAATCGTAAAACCGGAAGTGAACATTTACATGAAATATTTTTCGTTTTTTTTTTATTATCTCAAAGGCGGCTGTAACGATTTTTTTAAAAATTAGTGTATTTACCAAGTGTCATGAGTTATTAGATGTGTCAAATTTTTAATCTGATTGAAATAAAGGAAGGGGTGTAAAGTAGGAGTGTCGTGGCGAACCCCTTTTTTTGCCTCTGGGGACCACAATATCCAAGTCTTATGTCCCAAATCCGGCTTCCAACTATTAAGGGCATCGATTTCTTCCACCTAGAAGTTACAAAATGAAATTAACTTTTTTTGAGAAAATAAAAAAAAAACGAAATAAAGGAAGGGGGGTTAAATTAGTAGTGTTGCGATGATTTCAAATAAATGAAAATGTAAAAGTCGTGTGGTGAACACACCAGTTGATATTTGTTTTTTTCGGCCCTTCTAGCCATAAGCCGATTTACGATACTTATTATTAATTTTTTTTAATTTGTCTCTAGCCAGGGAGCAGATTTTAGCCGGATGTCTCGAGTCGGATTCGAGCCCGGGTCCACTTGGTAAGCAGGCTGGTATGCTAACCCCTAGCCTAACCCCACCCCTATTTGGTTCGTTATTTAATGAGTAATAAAAAAGTAAACAAAGATATTCGTAAAGGAAAAAATGTTTTTTTATTCCCAGTCAGCTAGCGCATCGAACAGTGCTGATTTTAATATCATCGAAATGATGACGAAAGTTCTAATTTTTTTTTTTTTTTAATAAAACATCAAAATAATAAATAACAAAGGATCTAATTAGTAAACTTCTGCTAAAAAAGTGAAAATTTTTATATAAATAAAAATAATAATTTAATAATAAATAATTTCTCAGTGGAGTGAAAAAAGTTGAATAAAAATGCCTTAAAAGTTTTAATTGTATTAAATAAATGAAAGCAAAAGTTCCATCTCTCAATGAAAATTGAATATAATGTTTTGGACTACAAAGATAAACCCATTTAACAATATAATATGGGAAATGAGCGAGAGGGTTAATAGGTGGTTTGCAACATGAGCAATTAGATTAATTAAATAGTGAAGGGTAAATGTTCAAAGGATAGACTTGCTCTTATTGCAATGCACTAAACGATATTTTCATTTAGCATATTAGTTCCGAAATAGAATTAAAGAGAATATTCCAATTATAGTGAAAATAATATGAAACTAGATATAAGTTTCAAAGTCACTACTTTAAACATTATTTTAAAACAATGTACATTCAGAGGTTTGACGACTATGAAGTTATTCAAAAGTAAAAAATTTTAATATCTCAGGATTGGATGAAGGCAGTCCAGAAATAAATAAGAGACGTAGGTTGGGGGTCCGAGGTGGGTGGGGTGCAGGATGGAGTGTTGGAGTGGTGGTGTGGGGCCGGGGGTTGGGCACGGGTGCATGGTGCGGTGGGTAGGGGTGCTGGGTGGGTTTCGGGGGGTGTGGTGCGTGGGGTTCGTGGGTTGGGGGTCCAGGGGGCCCTAGCTAGTAAGAGGGCCGCCGAAGGCGGGCCTTGCAGCTAGTATTCTATATAAACTAACAAGCACTGAGGGAGGAGACAAGAGGAAGAGTGCTATATGCTTCATTCATTGAGTCTTTTGAACCCTGAAGAAGGAGGGAAGATCCTCCGAAACGTAAGTTTCAAAATAAAATTATAAAGGGAAAACATTATCAATAAATTTATTAGTAATAAAGCTGTTAAAGCTTTTATTTTTGTGATTAAAGTTTGAATTTTTATTTAAATCACACATGATTAATTATAATTATTTATATAAACTTTAATTTCCAATAAATATTATTTGTTGGAAGTATTCTCATAATTATTTCTGAACTGCCTTCATCCAATCCTGAGATATTAATATATCAGTCCGTCTCCAAAGACGTATAAAGATTTTACGTTAAAGTATGTAAGAAAATTAATTAAAGTAAAATATAAATAATGTTTTTTTAATTAGTAAAAAACATTTTGTAATGAATCCAAAATTAGGTCCGAAATGTCTAAGTTTAATTAAAATTGAATTGCAAATTGCCGATGTTTTTTACACTGAGTGAAAATTTAATTTCTGTTATTAAGTTTTGAATTCAGTATAATTATAATTTTTGTCATATAACCTCTCTTTTAGAGCTCATTAAATTTTACTTCATTTTTCGAAGAGATATAGTGTATAAGAGAAAACTAATTTGAGGGTTGTTAATAGTTTTTTGTAAGAGTCGCAAATGTGAAAAATATGTGTGAGCCTCACCCATATAAGCACACGGTGGAAGTAAAACTTGTTTATCCGTAACACAACTAGATACCCAACACATGCTCCCTTCCCTTATTTCCCCTCTATTGAGTCATTTCCCCTTTGTTGTAACAAACATTTTAAAATAGAAACGTCGCTAAAGAAGTTTCACTTCAAAAACCCGACTTCAGAGTCCATAACAGTCATAAGATAAAAAATAAGCTGACGTGTTCTAATGTGGCCATCTACTTGATTTTACCATACAACCTGGCCCCTTACTTATATTTAATATTTAATAAAATTATTTATAATCATGTGGGGGGGGGGGGGTTAGTTTTTGGATTTTTATTCTTCTGTGGTCCCACTGATTATATATACAAAATTTGGTTGAGTTTAATAAATGGCCAAGATTTTCATTTTTTGACCCTACACCCCCCCCCACACTTTGGGCGGTTAGTTTTTGCATTTTTAGACTTCTGTGGGTCCACTGATTATGTATACAAAATTTGGTTGAGTTTGCTCTAATGGCCTAGATTTTTAATTTTTAACACCCCCCTCATCCACCCCCCTTAATTTTGGGTCTATATGCACCAAAATCTAATCAGCTCTTAATCTCAATGGACCAAAACTACGTGTGGAATTTGGTTTCGATATTCAAACTAGTTTTTGAGCTAGCTCGACCACAAAAATTTGGTAACGCACGGACTAACAGACAACCAGACAACCGGACAGACTAACTAACAGACATTTTGACAAAACAATTATTATCTCGAAAAATATAATTTTTTCGATGTTCACTTATTAGAGCTTTTTTGTAGAGCTAAATGCCATGGTTTTGTTCAATTTTTTTAATCAAAATAGTTTAAGCCATTTTTGAGATATTTCGAAAAAAAGAAGGAAAAAAACCCACTTTTTTCATGCACAATTACAATACTTGACCATACCCTGTATGGTAAAGTAAAAAATTGACCATAAAATTGTTAGTGACAGTCAAGAGAGAGTCAAACAAACAAATGTATTGACTAGAAACATGTAAACAAAGCAATTTTTAAGTTAAGCTTTCGATAGGTTGATTCTCTTATGACTTCAGACCAATGAAAATCTTGAACATCGGCTGCTGAGTTAAAGTCTTTCTCAGATGAATGTTGATGGCGTCATTTCGAATTCAAACAGAGTGTCTCACAGTTTGTTTCTCCTTAGTAAGTGTTTTGATAAATTGTTCATAGGGCAATTTTCCATTCCCTTCCTTTATATTTAATAAGCCTCCTTTATTTTTATAAACAATGAAAATTGACTAGGATTAGATCATCCAGGTAGGCAATGTTCTAACCACTGTGCTAATAGTACCAAAGCCTTTGCAATTCTATTAGAAAGGGTTTTAATTCCCCTTTTAGCCTCACTAATTAATTCTTGTGAACTGCATGCAAGCAATACTGATAGAATTTGAACTGGTGAAAAATACATCAACATCACATGGAAAACGGCGTATTCAGTAATTAGCAATTTTGTTTTTCGAAATAAAATAAGGACGGGTGTTTTTCCCAAGTCATAATATGTTCGCTGACTGAGGGAATACTAGTATGATCTAACATCTAACTATAAACTACATTATTATTATAAACATTATTGTCATTTATTGTGTATTAATTCGAAAGTTTATAATGAGAATTAAGGACAAATTTTTTTGTGTGATCTTTTTTCTACAATTATAAGAATATTATTAATAAAAGTTGCAAGAGTACCATTATGATTTAAGACCATTGATACATGATTGGTCTGAAATTATAATGTACTCTTGCAACTTGTTATTAATAATGTTCTTATAATTGTAGAAGCCCTGAAGAAGTCGGCAAAATAAAAAAATCACACAAAAACTTGTTCTTAATTCCCATTATATACTTTAAAAATTTTATAAACAATTTTTTATTTCTTTGATTTTTAATTTATTTATTACTCTTAATGCGAGAGTTTAATATGTACGTTGAATGGTTTGATTGATGTCTAATTAATTTAGGATGGTATTTGCCAAAGAGCTAATCTAATATAACAATATTATAAATATATTCATGAATGTTGTCAGCCGGGACAGACAAGAACTGATCTACATGAATTCCTTTATGAAAGTAGAAGGGAAATAGAGGGGAAATGTATTAATGATTAACATTGAGCATTTTTCCGAGTTAAGAACGAAAACTCAAGATAGTTTCTTATGATTCGAAAATGAAAAACTGATTATATTTTGGTGTTTCTGGATTCAGAAATTGAGGAAGAAAAATTTAGAGGAAATAAAATTGTTATATGGGGTCTTGAGAGCTATCGGTCCGGGGCGGTTGTAGTTAATGGGCTGAAAATTTGGGAGACATATTCGTATTAACTACACTATGTGCCAAGTTTCACCTTTTTAGCTCAAACTGTTCCCTCATAAATCAGTAAAATTTGTGGAAAGAGTATCATCTTGGAAAAAAAATAAAAAAATATCAATAAGGGAAGATTCGAATTTTATTTTAAATAAAGTGTAGTTTGTTTAAGAAATGAAGTATAATAAATATACTGCATGTTCATTCAACTATTATGGAGTGTATTAATTGGATAATCCTACTTGTACTAACTCTCTTTATCCCAGAACAAGAATGAAAATAAACAATTTAATTTACTAAACGAACATCCTATGACCTTAATTACATATTATACAGGTAATGTTCCAATTAGAAACGCAATATTTTAGTATAAATGAGGGATTCAAATAGGAGTGATAAGTAATTTAATGAGGTTTATCTCTCTATAATGATAATTTGATAGGTAATAAGTGCAGAGGGCTTGAAGTTAATAGCTCGGTGATAATGTCCTTGGCCAGTCGATAGCTCCATCAATAGATTGGAGCAAATGACTCGGATCCATTTAGTGTTTAGAGGGTTTGCCTCCGGGCTACCTAACCAGAACCCAGTTAAGATCGAGTTCATTAGACATTAGAGCAAATGATCATCTATATTGTTCAAATTAAAGCCAAACACCCTGCAGTAACTAACTTGAAATTCAATTATATTATCATTTATAATTTAAAAATTAATCTTATTATAAATGTGTTTTTAATCTAGAAATCAAACGAGAATTTTCGTTACGCTATTATAGGGAAAGTAATTTGATGTGCTTATTGATTTTATCGAAGTTTGGTTAAACTAAATCATGGAAAATAAAGATATATATAAGAAATAAATGAATTTCCCGCGTTTCGTACGGTGGATCACGTTATAAGCACATAAGCAGATGGCACAATTTTGATATCTTTAGTTTTTACAAAATTTTATAACTGTTGAGAAAATATATTAAAAAAAAAAAAAAAAAAAATTGTAATCGCCTCTAACCTTATCATTTTACTTCATAAAAGTGATTTGTAGCCTAATTTTAGTAGCTTGCGATCCCAGAAGGAACTTTCTAAGATCTTCGATATTTGGGATGGGTTATAGTGGTTTTCAGTAGAAAAGTTTTTGACGTCTCTAACTTAACCTGTAGAACTTCTCTGATTCCAGACTTAGACGTGTTAAAGTTTCCACTCAGAAAGAGGAGTATTTACGAAAAGTTACGAAAAGTCGATCATATTTGTAAAAAGGATTAGAGTCTGTCAAAATACTAGGGGAATCTGCTGGAATTATAAATTTTATTTATTTATAACGAGACTATAGTTTCGAGGGCTTTGCCCTCTTCATCAGTCTATGGTATTACAATGGATTCACAGGAATTAATTTATGAATGAAGAGGGCAAAGCCCTCGAAACTATAGTCTCGCTAAAAATAAATAAAATTTATAATTCCAGCAGAAGACACACTCTTTTATTGTCTCCTTCAATATATAAAAATTCTGCTACTCTAGGCACAAAAACTTTATATTTAATACTAGGGGAAGTTAAAATAAATTCAGCATCAACTTCTTGCTTTTTTATATACCAAATAGAAACGAACAATATTTGTAAATTTTATGTTGGACCCAAAGGGTATGGAGAATTATAAATAAAATAGATGGGAAATTGATTTGATAAGTATCGACCTATACAAAACTAATTTAGAAGTTAAATAGCTTGTTTCAGGTAGATGGGAATATGAGAATTTCGTTTCGTGCTCAACTTTACCGAGTTTGACTTGGTCTTATATAGTAAAAACCAAGCCAAGATCGATTTTTTTGATGATGAGCACCATGATCTTAGTTTTGGTCTTGTTATCCCAATGCTTGGTCTGCCCTTATAGTCTTGTATATATTCGAATCTTGGCCTTTGCTTGGTAGCGCGTTGTGATTTACCTTGTCTTGGTCTTGCCCTTGCCCTTGTCTATATCTCACTTGATCTTCTATTATATTTTTGATTGGTTTCAAAATTGCCAAGACTTAGGCCGAGTTTTCTAGCTTGTAGATAGGAATGTGATAATTTCGTTTCGCGCTCAACTTTACTGAGTATTTTTTCTAATTAAACAAGGCGAAGAAATGATGACAAAAATCGATAGTAGTAAGGTGGTGTTTTAAAAATCGCGTAAGGGAACTGATTTTCTCGTTAAAACAAATGCCAAGATAGGGGTATCTATAAAAAAAGAATATAAACTTTTCTTTGGTAAATTCGAGCTAGATTAAATCCCCTAATTATTTTTTTTTTGTTGGCTTTTCGGCCTTTCTACCCATTAGCCAATTTACGATAGTATTTTTTTTTTTATGTGTCTCTACCCCGGGGTCAGATTTTAGCCGGGTGCCTCGAGCCGGATTCGAACCCGGGTCCACATGGTTAGCAGGCTGACACGCTGCCACCTAGCCTAACCCGACCCCCCCCCCTAATAATTTTAATTGTTTAATTATTCGGTATCAAAATTCAAAGTGTAGTAGTTAATGTTAGACCCCCTTTACTGGGAGAATATCAAATCAAGGCGGATATTTTTCGTTTTTATTTAGATAAATTACTTAGATTTAGATTTTTATTTATATTCATTAATTTTATTCGTTTGGAGTAGAGATTTTAAGTTTAAGTTAATTAATTGGTTCTCCTGATAACGCTTCTGAAACATACAATAAATTAAATTTCAATCACTGAGAGAAATGTCAATCGGAAAAAAAGAAAAAATCACCTTGAACACCATTTCGATGAAATCAAAAAATTAAAATCACATTTTACAAAAGTAGTTGAGGGGGCCCACGAACCACGGGAGGGAGGGAGGGGAATTTCAAAAATGGGCTCGTCCAGATAAATATATAAAAATCTACAAAATGAGTTACACATATTTGAAATAATAAATGTTAACAAAATTTGATAGCAAGTAGCTACAGCAATATATAAAATACCCTTAAATGGTTGTAGACCATACAAAATACTAATCCACAAAATTTTGATTTTGTAATTAGATATATTTATATAAGTAATAATATTCATTAGAATATAAAAATTATGTAAGTTACATGGGGGGCATGATAATTTTGGAAAGGCTTAGATGGGACATGGCTCAGAAAAGGCTTGGAAACACTGCTTTTAATGAAAAAAAATGTAAAATAATGGTAAATTTGAGAAATGATAATCATTTTAACATAAAAAAAAAATTCGTAAATATACAATTTTTTTATGTTAAAAATTTTGTATCTGAATTGATTACAGAGATTTAATAATTTAAAAATAAAATGAAATATTTTTAGTTTCTTGTTCCACAAATGAAAAATTATTTAGGTAATGGTTCTCAATCTTTATATAAATCCGTACCTTCAAAAACCAAATTAAAAATTTAAATAAAACCAACAAATATATCCATGTTGCCTATAATTTTTTAAATTATTTTACATAAGATGGTGAAATGATAGGAAGGCAAATCTTCGTTTCTTCGTTGACCTTTTTAAGAGAGTAAATTATTAATTGTATTATAAATTATTTTAATTTAATCTAGTTATATATATAAATCAGAGGGGTGAGGTCCATGGATGCTGTGGATGCGGGGCATCCCTAAAATTTCAAACATTTAGAGTATTTTCAAAAATATGTATATAAGATCGACTTTAAAATTTCAGGAGGATCTTTAAATTTCCAAATTATTATCTGTTATTTCAAATATTTCTATAAAAAACATTTTTACTTTATCCAATGCGAAGCATGGGAGAAAGTATTGGAATCGCTCTCGAGGCAAGCGCGACTTCAAAGGGTCCTCAGGTAAAGACTACGGAACCCATGGACTCAATTAAGGTCACAAATTGAACTATTCAATGAGATTGAATTTTAGCACGTGACGGTTTTGCCAAAAATTACCTGGAATCTCGTCGAGAGGCCAAAAAGTGCCATTTTTTTTGGAAGTGCGTGCGGTTGGATGGATGGATGTATGTGTGTTATCGTTTTTTTCGTCCACGATTTTTTCCACACCTTTGCGCTGATTGAAATGAAATTGAAAACCTACCATTAGTTTAACAAAATGAAGCGCTGATTAGTTTTTGGTACATATCGGCCCACAAACATTAGTACTTTATTTCAGTACTTTTTTAGTTTTTTCTAAATATCTTGAAAATGACTTAACCAATTTTGATGAAATTTAATATCCTAATTAAGTACCTTGGGGACCACAAAAAAAGGTTAAATAAAGTTTTTAGTAAAATTATATTTTAATGTACTTTACTCAAGAACATATTAATATTTCAAATGAATTTGGATGAAGTTTAGCAACGATCCGTTGCAGTTTATTTGTTTTGAAAAGTATATTGGTTCTCGAAATGAAATAAAATTGTTGCATAGTTTCTAGGGGCAATTAAAATGAATGATTTTTCCGAAAAGAGTGTGGATAGAAGATTTAAAGCTTCTGCCTGGTATATTTTCCAGTTCAAGCATGTCAAAGACAAGTTCAGACGAGTTTTAGTCGTTGGGGAAATATTAAAATAGTAATAATACAAAAAGGGTATAACTAAGGATGATTCGAGAACTTTTAGAGTAATTTATTTCTAAGAATTCTCAATATATAAGATCGTAAATAACTAAGTGTGTAATTGACAAGTCATAGCTTGCTTATAGCAATAGAATTAGAAGAAATTTAAGCTTATCTTATAGGACAGGCTGATTCATTGTGGAAGATGGTCGATTTCCATCTCAGGGACTGGGGAGTTGAAATCATAAGATTTAATTTCTGGCTTTAATTACGGTCACTCACACAAAGCAGTATCCATTTGGGGTTGAAGGGTCCAAAATATATTTTTTTTTTAATCTAATGTTTAATTTGAAAAATAACGAAAATGATTCGATGAAATTTGCAAAAAAAAAAAGCGAAGATTAAAATGAAATTTCAAAAAATGAAGGGTACTTTTTTGGACAGCATCCCCTGATTGAAAAGTCACCAACCGCTACTGATAAAAATATATATGTAAAAGAACAAAATCTCTAAGTGATGAGAGATCCCATGTATATTAATTTATAGAAGTAAAGATCCTCTGAAACGAAGGGGTTTTGAAAAGGATGAGAATAACATCCTAATAATTATTTTATTTGGAATTTTGTTGTTTTCATTATACTTGGACTGCCTTCCTATCAATTATAACCATTGAATTCTACCAATTCGTTCTGCATAAAAAATACTTCTAATATTATAAAAAAAAACTAGAAAACTATAATTATATAGCAGTTATTCAATATATAATTATTATAACAACTAACAAAACACAATCGTAAGTTTTATTCGGAAATTGTTTGCATCAAAAGGTCGGTCAATGGAGGTCATATATGTAATATATAACTGTTGATATCGAACCGGCATAATATGAATTTAGATATAACATTATATTATTATGATATATATCCATTAATAAACGGAGTATTAAATATAATGATTATGCGATTAAGTGATCTATGAAAAAATAATTCATTTGGGCAGGTTGCATAAAGACATCGCGATGTGCCCATTACATGTCTTTCACTTACTCATAAAAATTTACTAAAAACTAAAGAAAATAGAAATATAATTATAATATCTGAAAAATAAATAAATATTCTTTTCAAGCATGATTTTTTCCGCCTGTCTAAATTTCGATATTCACAATAACTAAAGATGAAAAAATAGTGGAAAGTTCATTCTGGTGCCTAAATGTTTGTATTTAAAAAATGAAAGACTGGATAAATTTTAAGATTTGTAAGTGTGGAATTTCCGTTTCCAAAAGGCAACAAATCGAATTCAAACTAGTTCACTCTGAAAAAGAATTCTTTATAAAAAGAACAATCTTATTTGCATGTACTCAAAGGGATTCCAGATCTCATATCAAGTTACTCTTCTCGAAATGATTTCTTAAATGGACTTAGGCACTAAAACTTCACTCGTGTTCTATTAAATAGCTATATTTAAAGACGAAGAATTTATTTAATGCTATTTTCTAACTTGAGTGAATTAGTGAATTTTTTCAAATAAAAAAAAAGAATTTTTTAAGTAAAAAAATGTTTAAAGTATAGTAAGTTAAATTATGAAGGGAAATTGTTTCAAAAACTACTCAAGTTTTGTGTATTTGTAATTACGAGTATGTTATCAACCAATCACATTCTATTCACAATTTGATAATAGGATTATTTTTCAGTTATAGATAGATAAGTATGCCAAAAATTAATCGTAATATAGATGATAATATCAAACATATTATATTGTAAAATGAATATTTTGAATACTAACAATTTTAAAGACGTTATTCTACAATAGTAGTTATACAGGGTGTTTCAAGAGGAATAGTAAATATTTTAGGAGGTCGTAGTATAGACGAATTGCAATAAAAAATGCCATATAACATGTGCCCAACTTTGAAAGTCCTCATTTGCCTTTGCTTTAAGTTTGTTTGGGTTACATACTAACAGCTGTATCTCTGTACTCAATAAAAATTGGACACATGTTATATGCCATTTTTTATTGCAATTGGTCTATACTACCACCTCCTGAAATACCCTGTATATAACTCAAAATTAAACTGATGATCATTAAAAGTAATAAATATTAGGTTGGCAAGTAAGTTCGGCAACTAAGATCCTGGCGGGAACTTAGATGACAAGCCAATAAATACCTAAAAATAAAACCCCTAATTTGTTTTACTCTAATTCCGTAGGTATACAGATTTTTAAGAACAGTAATTTCCATATATTTTAAGGATTATCTTATAAATGAAATTTTTTAGTGATCTTTAGGCTTAATCTCAATATTTTGTTCAATTCAATATTATGTAATGCAATCTGAATTAATTAATTTTTTTTCTTGAAGTATAAAATATTTGAATTGAAATTTGATCTATTAAAAAAAAGTGAAAAATATAAGGTATATAAAATATTAATAGCAGAAATAAGGAAATGAATATAGGGAACAACTTTGATTATAAAATATAATAAAAGAATATGATAAGAAAAATGAGGCTGGTTAACCAGATGAGAAAAAGATAATCTAGAAATAGATTGATTTAGAATCAGGTTACCGGAAAACAGGTTTATTCATTTTGGCCCTAATCGATTTATCACCGCTCAAGCAATATATATTGCGGAAAATGTTAAAGGGTATCCAAAACTAATATGTAAAAGTACAACATGTGCAATGAGTCTGATAAAATTAATCATTAGATTGATAGTGAGCGGTAAGAGAGCCAACTTACAAGAAACGCCATGGTTTTGCTTAGAACTCGGCTGCGCTGCCCACTTAGCGAAGGGGTAAGTTTGGCTGCCGCTCATTCAGGCGAGAAATCTCACCCACAAGAAAAACAAACATAAGAAAATTGGTTGGAGTTTTTCACCTTTTGGTTTGACAATTTGCCGGCTGATAGCAATCGACACACAATCCTCGATAACGAGAGGAGCTTATCAGGCCAACAGGGTCCGTGACACACTGCGCAAAAACCAATTGCTACTACTCGCGGCGTAAATCGTCAAGTAGTTTGATAGCGAGCGGATTAAATAGTTATCTAATCCTAATTAAGAAGATTTAAACAGCTTATTTTCTTTGAATTTCTTTTATTAATAATAATAATAATAATAATAAAAAAAAGATTAAAATTGTTTTTATGATAAATATAATATCTAGTAGTAAGATATCTATCTAATCGGAAGTTAAGATACGTAAATGCTGATTTGTCATCATATAATATGAAGAATTTTACAAAATATTCAAAAGGCATGAGAAGCTTATCTAATAAGAGATACATAATTTATGATTCATTATCACTCAACTTTTTTAGGAAAAAGTTTTCAATTTGTATATTTTCTTTAAATTTAAAGTACTATATATATTATGTAAATTATTATAACAAGGAGCTTTTCAGAGAAAATGCTTCGGGTTTTAAAAATTATCACATTT
This sequence comes from Forficula auricularia, assembly GCA_024734495.1. Classification (NCBI taxonomy): domain Eukaryota; kingdom Metazoa; phylum Arthropoda; class Insecta; order Dermaptera; family Forficulidae; genus Forficula; species Forficula auricularia. The sequence continues at coordinate 3,183,586 of JALMQS010000162.1, forward strand.
TCTTCCCGAAAAAATTTTCTTGTATGCCTTGCAATACATTATTCAAATAAATGATGCAATACAATTTAAATAGTATTTATTAATAATTAGTTGAAAAGTAATGGAAGGCAGCCCAAGGATAGTGAAAAAATTAATACATTTCCAAATAAGATGTATTTATTGGACTGTCATTCTTTTTCCCCCATTCCTTTAAAACAAACGTTTCAGAGGATTCTTCCCTCCTTCTTCAGAGCTTCAGTGGGTCAATGAAGGAAACAAACAAGATGATTCTTTCTTCTCTCCTCCAGCAGTGTTTGAAATTTATTTTTTCTTAACAGGAGCATTAAATAGATGTTTTTCCTTAATTATAGAATGGAAAAAAATCTATTTAATGCTTCTGTAAAGAAAAAACAAATTACTTTTCAACTAAAGATTCTACCAGACCGTCTCTCTCCAAAAAGAAAATTTCCTAAAATTTATTAATAATTAAGTGGATATCGATGAGGCAGTCAAAAAAAGAAGAAGATAATTTACACTATCTTTTTATTCATAAAACCGATGTTTCGGAGGCTATTCCCTCCTTCTTCAGGGTTTTGAAAAGTAAGTGAAGGAAATCAATGCGTCATTCCCCTCTGTCTCCTCTTTCAGTGGCAGTAACAATAATATTTTTTTTTTATTATTATAGGCAATCAGAAATTACATATTTACAGGATTTCTATGAGCCAATTTTCTATGTGAAATATTTACAATAGTTACAAGGTAGTCTCCTATGAGACTAGACAAGATAATGAAAAGAAAAGAAAAAAAAAATTATATAAATTTATTATTCAGGATTGTGGAGATCCTGGGGCCATCTTTTTTTCAGACGTCTTCTTTCGGGGATCCGGACAAATGAGTGGAGGGTCTGATTAGGGTGTGATGCCAATTTTCCAACGTGGATGTTGGCTCTTTTTCTAACGACTTCTTCCACATAGGGCACTCGGAGATCTTCGTGGATTATCTTATTTGAAATAAAACACTGTGCATCAGTACTTATTCTAAGGAATTTTGACTGGAATTTTTGTATTATATTTATATTGGACTTACATGAGCAGCCCCATAGCTCAATTCCGTATGTCCAAATAGGCTTTATAATCACTTTATAAATTAAAAGTTTATTTTCCAGTGAGGTAGGAGATTTTCTGCCAATGAGCCAGTGCATTTGCCTAACTTTAAGGTCCATTTCTTTTCTTTTTTTTTTAATGTGTTCCCTCCAAGTAAGCTTTGAGTCTAGGTGAAGTCCTAGATACTTAATGCAGGAACTTTGAGGAACGGTTTTATTGTTGATCTTGATCGGGGGACTTGTTTTTCTGTTTAATGAGAAGGTTATATGCTGTGATTTACTCTCATTTATCTTCATTCGCCATTTCTCGAACCATATGTTTACTTTATCAAGATGATTTTGAAGAAGATAGCAAGCTTTCATTGGATCTTTGTCCGAGGTTAGTATGGCTGTGTCATCTGCAAAGGTGGCGACATGCCATTCTTGAGAAGTTGGAAGGTCTGAGGTGTATAGCAGGTAGAGGAAAGGTCCCAGAATACTGCCTTGTGGAACTCCTGCCTTGATTTGATGAATATTTGATACTTCGTCGTTAAGTTTGATTTGGAAAACTCTATCTTCTAGGTAGGACTTGAAAATTTCGAAGTAATGATGAGGTAGATTTTTTTTAATTTTAAATAACAGTCCTTTATGCCATACTTTATCGAAGGCCTGGCTTACATCCAAAAAAGCCGCAGAGCAGTATTTTTTATTTTCGAAGGCCGGTCTTATTATTTCTACTAATCTTTGACATTGTTGGATAGTAGAATGTTTTTGTCTAAAACCAAACTGGTGGGATGGAAGCCATTTCATTTGATTATCATCTTTTATTCTCAAATATAACATCTTTTCAAAAATCTTTGAAATTGTAGGCAATAGACTTATTGGTCTATATGAAGTCACTTCAGTGGGTGGTTTGCCAGGTTTTTGTATAAGGATAATTTGTGCTATTTTTAGTTGCTTTGGCCAGTAGGTAAGTGGAGTTGAAAATTATTAATAGAAATCTGATCCCTTTATTAGGAAGATTTTTTATGACATCGGCGGTGATAAGATCCATTCCTGGTGCTTTTTTAGATTTTAGTTGTTTGATTTCTTTTTTTAGTTCATTCATTTTAAAATTAATTATGGGAAGAGACATTTGATGGGGCGATTCCAGAAAGTTTTCGATTTCTACGTCAACTGTACTGGAGAAAGGTTGGAAAGCTTGGGATAGATGTTCTGCAAACAGATTTGCTTTTTCTAGGTTGGTTCTTGCCCAGTCAGTAGATACATTTGACCTTATAGGTGGAATTGATGTTTGGTGTCTTTTAAAACTCCTGGATGCTCTCCAAAGTGAAAAATCTTTATTTGAAAGATTTTCTACATAATTTTTAAATGATTCGTTTCGAACTTTCTTCATTTCTGATCTTAGTATATTATTTATATTATTATATAAGTTTTTATCATGAGGGCTGTGAGTTCTTTGCCAAACAGCTCTAGCTCTTCGTTTCTGAGCGATCAAGTTTTTTATTTCAAAAGGGACTGAAAGGGATTCTCGAATTTTTTTATCAATGTTGGGGGTTGAGTTTCTGGCAGCCTTTTGGATGGTATTGATAAAATGGCCAGTGGTTTCTTCAAGTTCTTGATGAGTTTTTATTCTAATATTTGTTTCTAGGTTTTCATCAATATAATCCCGAAAATTTTCCCAATTTGTGTTTTTGTTCGTAAGACTTGGTTTAGGTGATATCATAGATATTGTTGTATTTATTGTGGCAATTATCGGGGAGTGATCAGAAGACAAATCATAGTTAGGTTCAATTTTTATATAGTCAGCTGAGATACCTTTTGCAATGAAGAAGTCTAGAATATCCGGGATTTTCAAGGAATCAGTAACAATAATATATTGTATTTCATTCTCAGCAAAATTATAGTAATTCCTTCATTGATTTTTCACTGATTTTTCAAAACCCTGAAGAAGGAGGGAATAACCTCAGAAACGTCGGTTTTATGAATAAAAAGATAGTGTAAATTATCGTCTTCTTTTTTGGACTGCTTCATCGATATTCACTTAATTCACCTATCAGTCCGTCTCCAAAAATTACTCCAATCTTATTTATTAATAATGTTTTAAACAGCAATGAGAAATTAAAAATAAGACAACAAATACTTATTTCAGAATAAAAATTTAGTCCCCAATAAGTGTGCTTCGTTTTTACGAAATATTTCAAAAATGGCTGAAACTTATTGAATGTAAATATAAATGAGAGCTAGCTAGCTTCTACTGCTTAGCCCAATCCATCTCTGAGAATTAGTTCTTCCAAGGAGACCATCATCATCAATGACTCAGATCAATGCCATATATAAACGCACACATTTTTATTTAATATATGGTTTGTAGAACAATGTTAACTTATAGGGACAAGAGTAGACAAATAAGGAATCAATAAAATTACGATTACGATTGGAATTTAAAAAATGTAGAAATTTGTTTTAGGTAATTCTAACTTATAAAATAAAGTTTATTATATATAGTATGATGAACCAATTTCTAGAGATATCCTTGAAAGAAAACAAAGAATTCATGGACTACTAGTTAAGGCTTAGAGCAGAGGTTTCGATGGGGGCTCGAAATGACGTTTCCTCAGTGTCGGAATAATTACTATATTTGTTGATTATTTTCCCCTTTTGCATATTTTTAAATGCTCAACAGAATATGGTGATTATAAAGTTATTAAAAAAATTAATTTAAAAAACAATTTGCAAGTTAAAATATGTGAATAAAAAAATCTTTTGTAGCTGATCACGATTTATCTTTTAAAGTGAAGAGCACTTGCCTCATTTAATAAAGTCAGTCTGTGTAGATTCGGACGTTGCCGTTGGTATTAAAACAAGTAGGTATAGAAAAAAAAACTACAAAAATAATAAATGAAAAAATTGTATCTTTTGTCAACACAACATTTTTCTCAATAATCATAGACGAAACAACGGACGTGTGCACTAAAAAATTTAAGTTAATATAGGTATATACAAAAATATTAAGTGGCTCGATTTTTTAACCCATTACAGTACATTTTACTAAAATGAATAGTACATTCGAATAAAAGCTCGCGACAGCACTGTTCATGATAAAAAGAAATTGACCTTGAAATCTTAAAAAGATGCATTGAAAGTTTGTCGATAGATGATATAAATGGGTCTCCAGGTTTCTTAAGAGATATTAAAACATAGGGCTAGGTATGAAAGGGACTCATATAATGAAGGTTGCGAGCAGTGGCGTAACTAGAATTTGGTGGCCCCCCGCAAAAGAAAATTTAGGCCTCGATAAACTTTTGAAAATTCAATGATTAGGTACAAGGAAAAAAGTAATAAGTTCAATATTTTTTATGTTTCTTAAACGTAAAAAATAACAAAAAAATATAATAAGCCATATACCTACATAATCTAAAATTAAATTAAATATCAGTTCTTCGGGATTTTTTATTAGCAAAATCCGTTATAAGAGTTTTTAAATTTAAATTATCTGCTGCATCATGTTCAGTGGCGTAGCCAGAAAATTTTCATGGGGAGGGGGGGGGGGGGTCAATCCACAAAGCAAAATATTTAGTGGGAATTTTTTTTTATTAAAACAAATAGGTACCTACTAGTACATCAAGAAATTAAAAAAAGAACATAATTCTTGATTAAACATATGAAATATATTTAATTACGCTTAGCTTGCCATAAGAAACGGTTTGTCGTTGCCTTTACTCAACCCATGAGCCCTGCCCTTGGAGAAGGGGGGGTTCTGAACCCCACCCCCCTCGTGGCTAGGCCCCTGATGATGTTCTATTGCCAAAAGAGCGAGATTACTTGATCTATCTTGATCCATGGTGTTTCTAAGATATGATTTAATTATTTTTGATTTGCTGAAGGACCTTTCTGCTGTAGCCGCAGTGACAGGAATGCTTAAAAATAATAAATAATAAAGGAGTGCGAATTTCATATAAATCACAATCTATTGTATAAAGGAATAATTGATTAAAATAATCTCTGACATTTCCTGTATAGTTGTATTGACATTAATGTCATTTTTAAGAAAATATACCGCATTAATTAATTGCATCGGAAAATTTAGATATTTAGATAGCAGAATATTTTTTTTTAATTAAATAATTGGCAGCAGCAGTAAACATATTATTTTGGGTGCAGTAATTGCAAATAAATATGACTAAAATGTAACTTAATTGAGAGATATTCATTTCCAAATGGTATATTATAGTTTCATGGCAAATTGTGTTGTGTCCCCTTAACTGCGCGCCCCCCCCCCCCCCCCCCCCGCATTGTGGGGTTTTACACCACTGGTTGCGAGGTTTTTCATCTGCCAGTTAAACCATGGGTTTTCGTCTTTTTTGACCCCCTCCCCTTTTCCATAATCAATTTCAGCCATCCTCTTTATTATTTCATTACAATAGGTAGTAAATTATAGGAGCAACGAGATTGTGACAGATGGACATAATGAAACAAAAACGGATACTACATAACCCTAATAATACAAATAATTCATTAAAATTGATTAACTTGTACCCTTCGCTAAAATAAACCTAATATTAACATAGATTTCAAAGTGATCCAAGATCATATTTAGATTTAATTTCCAAAGTTGGATAACTAAGGATGCTTTATTAAATGATTTAGTTAAGGAATCTTACAGAAGTATATGTCAATCAAAACTGAGTCCAACAGAGCAAGAGAAATTAAATGAATTAAGAATTAATGAGCTTAAATATCACATTAAACGTCGGTTATCAATTATTTATTATTAAATAGGCATATATAATTAAAATTATAAATAATTTAATTATTCAAATGAATGTACATATTATATAACCTGAACTAATTAAAACGTATTATACCTATAACTTATTTATAATAATATATAACCCACGAATTGCAGGTAGGGTATAATACTACTTGGGAGCGCGCGCAGTAGACACTTATGTATTTTTTTAGTAGTCATTTCGTCTATCTAAAGTAGGGATGTTGGGGAGCTTCGACTCCGACTCCGAAAGGTCGGAGCTTCCGATTGATTTTACACCTCCGACTTCGGTTCCGATAATTTTGAATCGGAGGTTATAACGAAGATCAAAAGATTCGACCGCGGCCAGCCAGAGCGTGTACCTACAAGTTTTAACTTGTCGGCCGGGGAATTCCCTCACGCCCGCGTCTCCGTTCATTTGGCCTAATATATGATCCGCTGAGAAATAGACTGAGCGCTGAGAAATACACTGAGCGGAGATAAATAAAGCTGCTAAGCTTTTGTTTATTAAGTACAATTTGCTACTTTTAGAGTAACTCAAAATTATTTAAAATTTTGAATTAGGGGCCGTCCAAAATTACGTCACACAGTAAGGGGGGAGGAGGCATCTCAGATTTGTGACAAAATGTGACAGGGGGCCTAGGGATCTTAAAAAGTGTGATGTCACAAAAGTAAAATTAAAAAATTAAACTTAAAATATATTAAATCCCTTTAGTTTAATTTATAAAAAAAATTCTATAATTATTAAATTATAGAATATATAAGTGATAGTGTGACGTAACAATACAGGGGGGCTCAATGAAAATGTGACAGAATGTGACAATGAGGGAGCGGGAGGTCTAAAAATCGTGAAATTCGTGGGACATAATTTATGGACGGGCCCTTAAGCATATTTTTCAATTGTTGCATGTTACTTACGTACCTATTATTATTTATATTTGACTGATTAAAGATACTGATTAGTGAATTATATTTCTATTATTTCATTAGGTCTGTCCTTAATAGTTAATACATCTCACTTCTACACTGATTTCACCTCGGACTCCGACTCCGATAAATCAAATTTAAAATCTCCGGTTCCGGTAAACTCATCTCCGTAACATCTCTAATCTAAAGTAAGACAGAGAGATCTGCAATTGTTTATAAATAATGTTTTAAATTATGTAATCAGGTCAGATGATAAGATAATTACTTCTAGGATCCTCTTTCCAGAACATTGATCTGTACGCTTTTGCTATAGATCGAAGTTTTGAGTATGGAGGCTTGTCGCCTCTTTAGGGGAACATAATGATATTCTTAACAGTCAAATAGAACCTTCGTTTTATAAAAAAATTATATCTTTGTTAAGAAAATAATAAATATTTTGGTGGAGAGTGAACTCTTTCTAATTCTTTACAGAGTTAGTAAAGTATATTATAATATTCATTATTATATTTTGACACTCGCCTTGTTTTTCTTTTATTGATATTGAAGCAAGAAGGAGTTTTACCAGGTAGACGAAACAGAAATAAAATACGATTATGCAAAAAGTATATAAAGAATGGAAGATGCTACAAGAAAAGCTTATGAATCTGGGGTTATCATAATTAAAAAAGATTGAAAACCATCGGCTTAGAGACTCACGTGATTCAAGATTTTATGATCTTTTACTAAAGAGTAAAATCGAGATGGTTGTCCAAAGAGTGACTTGTTCAACTGGATAATCCTAGAAGACTGATGGGGGAAAAGGAATAAGTTATAGTAGTAAAATATGTTTCATTTTTGTGCAATACTGATTGTTATGCCAGTTAGGTTCTCTTAGTAGTGAGACCACAATCGAATAACTATGGCAATGGATCCTCATTAGATAATCAATTTAATTTTCTAACCAGTTAATCATATGATATCATTAGCATATGAACATGACTAACATAATGAGGATAATATTATAGATAAATTAATTTGTACTTTCCCATATATATATTTTCTATAGCATGTGATGATGATTAGGATATAATGTGAAATATTTTCCTCTTAGAACAATAATTAATTAAAAGAAAATAATTAATTAGAGGTATTGAAGATGAAGGTAGAAAAGAGAGAATGTATTTTTTCGAATAAGAGAAAGAATTTTTTTTTGAAGAAGAAGAGAGAGAATGTATTTTTCGTTATATTAGCATTTTTATATCCGAAGTTCAGGAATTTTTTTCTTAAAAAAAAAATAATATTTTTAAATTTTAATTACGGCATTATTTATTTAAGACTCCATTTTACTGATTTGCAAATATTCAGCCAAATCGGAGTGATCGACTAATTACTTCTTTTTTCGATTCATCATCTTTTTCGAGTGAATGTTTTTTTCCTAGATTTAGTAATATACAGTACATTCATATAATTTAATAATAAAATCTAATAAACAATTGTAGAAAATATTTGAGAAAAATAATAAAAAAAGTAAGATTATTAGATTTCAAAGAATTTTTCAAGATGGCTTCCCCGGTATCAAAAATTACTTCTGAAGTCAATGAATTTGAGTATTATTTTATTTTCAACCTTTTTAAGAAATTTATATATATCATCTTTCATAGAATGACAACGCACATTAAGTGTGTGGGAAGGGGGGGGGGGGGGTCACAAAAAATGAAAATCTAGGGCATTGGAAAAAATATATAATTAGATTTTTCTCAATTAATTGTTTTTTTAATTTTAAATCCCATTAATAGTTCATTATAAATATTATTTTGTATTAAAATTAGAAAATTTAAATAATTAGAGCGAGATGAAGACGGCGCCGACGATTGAATATGGAATTGGAATAATTATCGGAAAAGAGGTTTTTTTATTTAATTAGTTACAATGTATCCTACATTGTAGGCAAAATAAATTTAAAAGAAACACAATTCATGAACGGAGTTATTTTTTAAATTCAAAAAAAAAAAAAGAAAGTCTAATTTAATCAATATTAATCCAGAAAATATTATTAATAAAATTTAATTTTTTTTTATTTAAATTCACAATAAAATGTATATTTTAAGATATGTTTCGAGAAATAACAATTGGAAGAGATTAAGATCTACGGCAGAGTCGGTCAATAAGCGAATAAAGGAGAAAGAGGCTAAATTATATGCACCAATCAGGATATCAGATCCGGGCACATGATCTCAAATACACAGCACGGAGGGAAAAGAGAGAGAGCTCATATGAAAAACATTATCATATATAGTATCACATTGATATCATTACTATTCTTTGCTATATTATAAAACATACAATACTATATACCACATTATACATTACTTTCTATGATATATATTATTATATGATACACATCACTATTATAGTATTGATTACCAATATATATACGCTACTCACTATATATATATATTAATATATTATATTATTAATATATTACATGCTCTATCACGCTCTCGCTACCAACAAGCCACCACACCATTCACCCTGCGCCTAAGAGAGTGCCATTGTGCTGATCTACAAGTGAGAGCCTGACGTCTTTATCTTGAAGACGGATTGGAAGTACAGCTGGACACCTACGTGGCCACTTCCTGCTTTGTCTCCAGTACCGTAAGACTAGCAAGACCTTTTATCCGCCTCTGATTGGATTCACGACCATTGTACCAATATTTGCTTACCACCTCAATACCTGAGCCAGTCTAATAATCTTGAAACATTTCTAAGTTTATACATTTCATTTTTTTTATATATATTAATTTTCTTCTTGCTAATATAAATAAATTGTCATATATTGATCTCTGGTTCTATCATTCTTTCGAGTACAACCTTAAAGAAAAATTTGATTCCTCTCCTTTAATAGTTAAATCCCCTTACCTACCCTTCCCAAACTCCCTTCAACCCCTCTAGTATTTCAATTATTATTTTATTTTTTTTATTTTCTTATTTTTTTTATATTTTTTTTATTTTTTGATAATATCCATATATATAAATTTAAAATCAGTAAATTCACAATAGCCAATTTAAGACAAAGAGAGTCACACTGAGTTACACCACTGCGAAGCAGATCCATTTTAGAGTAAAACAAAGTAAGTATTTCTTATTTCTTACAATTAAAATTACAAAAATTATTTTCAAAATATATTAATAGCACATAAACCTATTAAATAGTTTTTTCCTCTTATTAAAAACAAGGACTAAAAATATGATCAAGGACAGTCGATGGTGGAGAAGTAATCTCCGGAGTCGAAGCTCAAATACAATGTATACATTAATTCATTTAAAATAATTGGTTTAATAAATTTAATTAATTAGATACTGGTTCAATAAATAAATAATTAGAGACAGTGGCGTAGCCAGAAAATTTTTATGGGGAGCAGGGGTCAATTCACAAAGCAAACAATTTAATGGGAATTTTTTTTATTAAGCCAAGGTAGTTCAAGAAATTAAAAAAATAACATAATTATTGATTAAACATATGACATATATTTAATTACGCTTAGTTTACCCTTTACCATAAGAAAAGGTTTGTCGTTGCCGTTACTCATCACATGAACTCTGCCTTTGGGGGGGGGGGGGGGGTGTCGCCCCCCCCCCCCCCGTGGCTACGCTCCTGATTAGAGATAGTGAAGATGGAGAGGTAGCATTTAATGGTGAATTAATGGAAAGGCGCAAGTTAGCTCATTATGGCACTGATTGAATATGATAATATATTTAATAGAAATAAATACTATCATTTATCTGATATATCAGTGCCGGAAACTGTTTTTATTAAAAATATTCATGGGACATTTTTATTGGGTATAAAAATATGTCTAGATAAATGTCAAGTAAGTGAGAAACATGCAAAGAAAATAATAATATGAACTAATAAAAAATACATTAAAAAGAAATAAATTAAATCAATATAGAGAGAAGATTGGTATAGTGAAATGAAATAATCACTTAAAACAGACGGGCGAGTGGATACATGAAAATAAATATACTTAGATTAAAGATTTAAGAGATAAATTATTTAGTACTCCTAATAAATTAAATTTTATTTCAATTTTATTTAATGATCCTCCCAAAGATGATCCGGATGAGTAGTTCAGGGTGTGGCCACAGTAGAACGGTATAAGAACCTTTTCATGCAGTAGGAGATAATTATTAGGGTGAAAATTCAAAAAAAAGTTCAATGTTTTTTTTTTTGTTTTTTACTGGCCTTCGGAAACTATAGAGCATTTTGGCCAACGAGTATTCGTGTGTGTGTGAGGAAGTGTGTGTAAATTAGTGTAGGGATCAGATTATAGCCAGTCAAATATTTGCATCGAGTCGGCGTTGAATCCGCGCTAGCTTGATTAGAACTCTATAACCACTGGGCCAATTTGGCGGACTATTTGTCAAAAAATGAACAATCAGAATCAGGGGGGGGGGAGAGGAATTAAAAAAATTTATTTCGTCCGAACTGAATAAAGTTTTGCACAATCTCTCTATAAAACTCCGTGGAACTATTGGACGAATATCCAACTATTACAACCAGAAGAGTGGGGAGAGGGGGACAAAAAGGCTCAATTTTATCGCTTTTTGTGAGAATTTTTTTCCACTAAAATAGTACAACAAAATTAAAAAGAATAAACGTGGAATTGCTCAGTTTGGGCAAAAAATTAATAAAATTTAATTACAATTTTTCTCCTATAAGAGTATAACATTACAATTTTTTTCAGATCCAACAAAGGAGATAATATTAATTTTTTTCCCTCACCCCTGATTCGGATAGTTGATTTTTTTATTAAATATTTTATCGTTTAAATATGTACATTAAAATTTCATAATCATTTTGAAAAAAAAAATACGATGAATTTGTCCGCGATTAATTTGACCTAAACCCTTATCAAGCAAAACACTTTGAATCGTATTCTTGGCTTAAAAAAATACAAGAAAATCAAAGAATTATTTCGAGAACTTTCAAATTGATCAAAATGATAAAACATATTACACTGAATTACCAAAGGATAACATTTCCCATTAGGATCAACTTTTTTAAAGGTCAAAACAAATGAGGGGAATATACCTACGAACTTGGCATTAAATTTTAAAAACGAACGAAGGGCTCGACGACAACTCAACGGAATGGGGAGAACGTGCTTGGAAGAAATATCCTTGATTAAAAGTTAAAACTAAGTGCAATTCTATAAAAATAATAATCAAGTCCAAAAGAATTTTAATTTTTTTATAAATTAAAATAAATAAAAAATTAGTAGTTATTATTTGTTTGTGGTAGTAAGGGTACATTTATTTTCTTTGCAAGTTTTCTTCATTTCAATTCTAACAAATTAACTAATAGTAATTTCAGGGTGTTAAGAATAATGATAAGCAATTTAAATAATAAATATTTAGTTGTAAAACCTATGTCTCTTTGGAGAATAGGCTAAAATAGTTGTGGAAATAATAACTTTAACTGTTGATCAATATTTAAAATTGTAACTGATTTTTACTAAGATATAACGGAAAATTAGCATCAGAAGATTAACCATTCATATAACATTGATGTTCTACATAAATAAACTTAAAGAAACAATTTTATTAAAATTGCAAGTATAGTACTTACATAAGCTGATGAGATTAAAACAATGTGTGAATTTTTTCTTACCTGAAACAAAAAAATAAAAATAATTATTCAGGTATCAAGATGGTAATGGATAAATACGCTTGAGGTTTGTTTGTCTCGAAAATTATCCGAGAGCAGTATATCTCAGTGCCAAATTTTGACCGACACCTTATTATAATCTGACTTAGAAAATTATAAGAACATTATGATTAAAATTTCAGTTCACATTTTTATTTTAACTTGTATCAAAATTTAAATTAAATAGATTAATAATTCAGCCTAGGCAAGCTTTCTTTATCACCATGTTTCAAAATCATTGGAATTATTAGAGTTCCATAGTAACAAATAAGTCTCTTTATGTCCTCTGACCGTAGCCGAGGGCCTCAAGCCCCCAAGACCTTTGAAGTGAGGGTCTGAGGGGGGGCCCCCCCCCCCACCGGGGGAACAAGAAATTAGTTTTTTTTGTAATAAAGTATTTTCTTTAAAAAAAATTCTAAAATATATTAAAAATTAATTTTTTGTTTACTATTTTAACTTTTAAAATGTATTTATTTATATTTCTTTTTTTTAATATTTAGATGTATTATTCAATTATTATAAAATGTTATCTAAGATAATATTAAAAAAATATATTCATTTTATTAAAGTTTTTCAGTTCTACGTTTTTAAATTTTCAAAATTCAAACTCCGGCGCCTAGGATTCAGGCATCAGGCAATATGGCGAAATCAGAAGACGCCATTAAAAGATTAAAGGCTAGTTTTAGTTAAGTCTGGCAATATGGCTGAATTCGAAGACACCATTAGGGGCTAGTCATAAACAAAACGAGCAATATGGAAGAATCAGAGGATGCTATTAGAGGTTAGTTTTGAACAGCTTCCAATAATAATCACCAGGCTGCCCAACCGGCCGGCCAATCAGAATAGGGTTTGCGTGGCACTTATTTCAAACCAATAGAATTATGGTATTATTTTAACTTGAAATTTTCTAGTAAAAGTCGTAAAATCAAGATATATTCTAACTTATAATAATTGGTCTGGCTGCCTTTTATAACATAATCTTTCTTTCTATTATTATATTTTATTCAATTTAAAACTAAAATAAATAATAGACAAATAAATCAAACATTCCTTCTTTTTTTTTATCTCATATAAAATTACTGTCTGCTGATATTGTTATATAGTTCCTAAACTATCGAATAATCATTACCAATATATCTTATTGTAAAATACTTTATACTATATATCATATCAGTGGCGGTTTCCACACAACCTTCACCTGAGACCTCTTAAACCGAATGGACCCCAAACCTTAAAAAAAAATTAAATATTAGTTAATATAGGTATGTATGAAAGAATTCCGCAACAAAAATGATTGAAAGCGAACACTAATTTATTCTTCTTTTTCGTTGATAACGAGAGAATGAAGTAATTGTAAGATTTTTTAAGGATGTTAATTTGAATAGATGAGTACAATTAGGCTGGAACAAAAATACACTAGAAATTGCAATTTTAATCTTCTCTCCTGCCCATAGGCCCCGGGACCGCCGGGGCGCCAAAGTCCCCCCTGACCTTTCAAGTAGGGGGGGCTGAACCCCCCTACCCATGGGCCATGTCCGTTCTTTTGTAATGAAGGGTTTTCTTAAAAAAAAAAAAAAAAACTCTAAATATATTAATTTTTTCTTCATTGTTTTAACTATTAAAATATATTTATTTATATTTCTTTATTTAATATTAAATTATAGGTATTATTCTATAATAATTTTTATCTAAAATAGTATTTTAAAAAATAAAGAAAAAATTGATATTTATATTATATTTATTTGTTTCAATAAATAATTAATATTAATCATGTGTGATTTAAATAAAAATTCAAAACTTAAATTGATATATTCATTTTTATTAAAGTTTTTCAGTTCTACTTTGTATTTACATTTTAATAAAAATTTGAAACATTTCGTCCATCTTTTTTTTCCTTCTCTGACCGGGGGGGCCGGCGGGCCCCCCCATTAAAAATTAAAACTCCGGCCCTTATGGAATGGCTTTAAAATTGTTTATTTCCAGGCGCGCTCTTAATAAGTCGAAAAATCCGCTAACAGTGTGATTTTACCACTCCTGAATTTAGAAATCTTTAAAAAAAAATGAATGTCTGAATATTATGAAAATTATTTAAATTGGGTAAGTATATGCAACCACCCTCTAATATTAGAGAAAATTAGATTCTGTAAAAAAAAAAAAAAACGAAAGTAGCTAATTAGGTAATAAGAGTATTTTCGATGAAAATGATTTTTGTTAATACTAGCTGCAAGGCACGCCCCCTGGACCCCAACCTATGAACCCCACCCTCCTACCCCACTCTCACTCACCACACCCCCATAACCCCACCCACCACCCCCCACACCATGCACCCGTCCCCAATGCACATGTCAGAAATCACATCCCCTACAACTTTGCTCATAATAAAATTTGCCGTAGAGTTAATAGTTTAAGAGTTATTTGATAATTTTCATTCGTACGCCCCCCCCCCCAAACCCCCTTTTGGGGTCAAAATATCAAAACGTTATATAGCTATAAACGTAAGTTAAAAGACATCTGATGCAAATATGAAATTTCATAATAATCCCTTCAGCCGTTTTTACGTGAATCGTGAGCAACTTTTCGCGGAAACCAAGGAAACATACAGACAGACATACAGGAATTTTGTTGAGGGTGTTTTCGTTCATAACTTTGCTTGAAACGTGTGCAACCAAAATTTGGCGTGATTTGGACCAATGTACAGAAAAACCCTTAATTTTATATCTATATTCTGTTTGGATGGCAAATGAAAAACACTAAGGAACCCTAAAATGTGAGTCTCACCCATATTGGTAAATTGTTTGAAGATATTTGTGGTTAATAAAAATAAATAAATAAAACATACAAGGGCTTTACAAATATCTTCGACTTCTTACTTGTACAATTTTTTTCTTCTACTCATACTTATAGTGTGCATGTTCTTGTTTCCATTATACCATTGCCAAAAGGCCGATTCCTCTAAAACAGTGGTGCCCAACCCTTTTTTGTCCGCGGGCCGGATTCAACATGACATAGGATCTCACGGGCCGGATTCTTTATAATTGTATATCTTAGCGGCACCTTTAATTAAAAAAACGCATCATTTTTAATGAATTCATGAATATTTTTGTGCTGATTCATTTTTTTTTTCAAAATATTTGTAAATTTAATGAAAATATTACGTTTTAAAATTAATGGTGCGGCTAAAATATACAATCCTTTTTATTAGGATATTATTAATATATCTAGTTATTTTTTAATCAACTTGTAATTTGAATACATTTAAAAGATTGCTGATACCTGAATTAAACGAAATCATAAATTTGGGCTAAGATTAAAAAAAAAGACAAAATCTGCACTCACGATTTATTAATATGAAGTCTGATGTTGCTTTTCAGAAACTAATTTTTGAATATTTGGTTGGGTAACGTTTCTCCTTAATATGGAATGAAGGTGATCATCTGAAAGCCGAGCGCGAGACGCTGGTTTAGCTCTTTTTAAAGTAGAAAATGTTTGTTCACAAATAAATGTACTTGCAAACGCCGTCGTCATTTTCATTCCAAATTTCCTCAAATTGGGATAAGAGTCTAACGCTGCATAAAAATCTGGTAAAGATTTCTCGCGAAAAAGATCTTGTAATGGCGTTTGGCATTGTAATTCTATTAATTCTAGTTATAAATCATCTGTCGCCGTAGGAACGTCCACTGAAAAAAGATTTTCAAACAAGCGTATTTCATTTTTAATCCGGTGAAATTCTGTAAATCTATCTTCGAAATTTTTGCTGAGTAATTGCAGCATCTTGTTAATTTTTTCTTTTAGAAAACGACCATTTTTCCTTTTTTTACTTAAAGCAGTACAAGTCGGAAAGTGCGTCAACTGTTCATTTTCTGTTTGCTTTATGAAAAGCTTTAATTTTGTTTGAAACGCACATAGATCAGCATATACATGAGAAATAAGTTTGTCTTTGTATTGCAATTTGAGATTTAGTCGCGGGCCGGATTGAGCCCCTTCGCGGGCCGGATCCGGCCCGCGGGCCGTAGGTTGGGCACCGCTGCTCTAAAATATTAATCATCAAGAAATTTTAATCAAACAAAATTTTATATACATACATATCTGTCTAGGCATAGGTATTATTCATCATCCGAAAAATGGGAAAAAACTAACTAAAATATCCATAGCAAGAATGGGATTTATGAAAAGTTAATTTAGGGTTGTTTTTAAGGAATTTGGTGTTGGTACTTGGTGAAACATTTTTTTAAACAATTGGATAAAAAATACTTGGTAGGTTTCACATTAAGATATTAAAATAAAACGAATTTATTTTTGAAATATACCTTAATCAGTTACTTGTGCTCCCGACGATGGGTTAGCCACCTGAAACATTTATATCGAGATTAAAGTCTCTCCAAAAATAAATTAAGTATTCTTTAATATTCTAATGTGGAAGCCTAACAAGTTATTTTTATCCAATAATTTAAAAATGTTTTCATCAAGTACCAACACCAAATTTCAAAACTATCAATATAAATTCGTTTTATTTTAATATCTTAATGTGAAACCTACCAAGTATTTTTTATCCAATAATTAATTTAGTTGTTATGTTAGCGGATAATATCAGGAATGTTAATTAAACTTGGGGTCAAATAAAAAAGAAAACAATATATTTTATTAATCGTAACAAATATAATATAATGAAAATTTAATTACTTTTATTAAAAGTATCTAACACAATAAATATATGATGAATTCTTGAGAGATTTGATTAAAATAATTTAATTTAATTAATCCTCTTATGATAAATTAAGCATCCCATGCTATAAAAACATAAAAATACCTTTATCAAGATCATTTTATCGACAAAATAATTTATTAGACAAGTAAGTAATGACCCCCCACCCCACCCACAAAAAAACGAAATTCCTTAACAAGAAAGATAAATGAAGATTTCGTGTCATAAGGCCGTTTTATCTTGCGATGTTCAAGAGCGATTCAAGGGTCGCTCAAGTCCAATGAGATGTCAAATTCATTAGGGAAGAGAAAGTGTACAATGTTCAGAGAACATTGAAAAGGAATATCGATGTTCAATTCATAATTAACATTATGTTATGCATTTTAATTTTGTCTTAATCAGTCTCTATTATTTAAAATTAAATAAATGGAGGGGCAATTTTTCATTTAGGGTTTCGTACAAACGAAAATGGATCCCTAGAGTTGATATAATAATGTCTGTTTGTGAGATCATTGTTGCTTGTAAGCTAAATAAAACACAACCTTGAAATTTACAATTTATGTAGTCATTTTTCCCGAAATAAAAAAATAATAATAAAATTTTAATCGGCTGATTATTTTGGGGAGGGTAAAATTGTTTTTAGGTTCGAAGAGATATATTTTTGTGATATTAGATATTCATTAAGCCATTTTGTTTTTAATTTAATTTGCATTAAATTGGGCAGGAAGACCCGCATGTGGCTATTTTTAGATGATTTCTGTACGTGCAGGCGTTCGGAAATGATATAAATATAATTTTTTATATTTATATTATATTAGTGCTCGTTGTTCACCCCTCAGGCCTCAATGGATATTTTTTATTTTATTGATATTCAAAAACATAAGGTTTTAAATTGAACGCCTAATAATGCAACCCGCATTTCAGAGCGTTCGATTCGAATGTATAACCTGGAACATACAGGCGAACATATCTTCTAATCTTCCCTCCTTCTTTTTGGTCACTATCAATTTCACATAGTAAGTCATTTTCAAAAGGTAAATACAACGAACAATATTTCGCGTCTTATTTTTAAACAACAGACAAATATCAATAGCTATTTCTTTCATTGTGATTTTTTATTCATATAAGCAATCGTAGGGAACTGGATAAATTAAAAATCGGAGCTTTTTTTTAAATAAGCCAGAGTTTCGTCAATTTATTTTGACTTCTTCAGTGGCTCGTTTCGTCACTCCTTGTCAAAAACAGTATTTACTACAAAACAAAACATCATATACCTATATTCATTAATCTTTCTTTCAGTACATTTATGGCTTATAATTATGTTGAAAACAACTTTTGCTTTGAACTAAGTCGTTTCCTAGATAAGTGTAAGCCATAAAAGTACTGAAAGAAAGATTAATGAATATATGATGTTTTGTCTTGTAGTAAAGATTGTTTTTGAGAAGGAGTGACAAATCGAGCCACTGAGGAAGTCAAAATAAATTAACGAAACGTATGGCTCATTTAAAAAAAAATCCCCGAGTTTTAATTTACCAGTTCGCTACGATTCGTTATATGAATTCTAATATGAATGCGAATGATATAACTTTATTATTATAATTTTTACTTATCTTAGTAGTTTAGAAAAGTCTAAAACATGAAGTTTTTTTTCTTTATCAGATTATGTCAGAATTGGAATTAGCACGATAACTCGAGAAAGAATGGTCTTACTTCGTTTTGGTATTTAATTTTTTTATATTTCTTTTGCGGAGAATTGATTAGAATTTGGGGTTATTAGTTTCAAAACTTGCAGCTGAAAAATCTAGGAAAAAGAATATTATCGTATATTGAAGCTCTTGAATGGTTTTAGATAATAAACAGAAATTGGGTACAAAAGTTTGCATTGATATCTAGGGATACTAATTGCTATCTAGGGATACTAAGTCTTGAAAAAGTTTTCTCTTTTACATCCATTTAACTATTTTATATATTATTAGTTCGTTTGCTGATAAAAATATCAAAGCGACAAAATGGGCAGAGTCTAGCGAGTCTTGAAATTTTTTTCACTTTTTCCTTTTATTTCTTAATTAAAAGATAAATAAAATTCACTGCTGTTCAAGTGGAAAGTTAATTAATTGGATTATTAGATAGTTATAAATCAAAAATTTTCTACCTGAAATACTCCCTCTATTAAAATTACGGTAATTAGTTTAATTGGCTGACTAACTCTAAGATAATTTCTAAGTCGATATTTAAACTGTTGCAAAGTATGATAGGAGCTAAGAGAGACACATATTCCAAAAATCTACCTTGCGATCTCCCCACGCAGATTAAATAAGTGTCGAGGATTTAAGCAGTAATTTTATTTTTTTGAACCCTTATTTCAGTTTCAGAAATATTCAAATTATTATTTTTCGATTAGTAATAGTAAATTTCAGCTTTTTTTTGTTTATTTTTAATTTTAATTTTTTAGGAACCCAACTACCCTAGTGATTCCAACCAAAATGGAATCAGCTTTTAACCTCAATAGGGTAACCAACTCACTGATGCATTCATAGACGTTTTGGCGAAATAATTAATATCTATAATTTTCTTTCATATTCAGTATATTTAAGTTCTGTGATTTTGCTCAATTATTACTTTACCATATAGGGTATGGTCAAGTATTGTAATCGTGCATGAAAAAAGTAGTTTTTTCCTTCTTTTTTTCAAAATATCTAAAAAACGGCTGAAACTATTTTGATTAAAAAAATTGAGCGAAACCATGGCATTTCGCTCTACAAAAAAACTCTATTAAGCGAACATCGAAAAAATTATATTTTTCGAGATAATAATTGTTTTGTCAAAATGTCTGTTAGTTAGTTAGTCTGGTTGTTAGTCTGTGCGTTACCAAATTTTTGTGGACGAGCTAGCTCAAAAACTAGTGTGAATATGAAAACCAAATTTCACAAGTAGTTTTGGTTCATTGAGATTAGGAGCTGATTAGATTTTGGTGCATATCAACCGAAAATTAAGGGGGGTGGAGGGGGGTTTAAAAATTAAAAATCTAGGCCATTTGACCAAACTCAACCAAATTTTGTATACATAATCATTAAGACCCCAGAAGTCTAAAAATGCAAAAACTAACCGCCCGAAATGGGGGGATGGGGGTGTAGGGTTAAAAATTAAAAATCTAGGCCATTTGAGCAAACTCAACAAAATTTTGTATAAATCAGTGGAACCCCAGAAGTTTAAAAATGCAAAAACTAACCCCCCCCTCCCCTACATGATTGTAGATAATTTTAATAAATATTCAATATAAGTGAGGGCAGACGACGCGGCTCTTGTTGCGGAAAGCGAAAACGACCTCCAACGACTCTTACATAAATTTGCACTTTCCTGCGAAAAATTCCAACTCAAGATATCCTCGAAAAAGACGAAAACTCTCACAATAGCGAAAGAACCAGTACGCTGTAAGCTACAACTTTATAACACCATAGTAGAGCAAGTGTCATCCTTCAATTATCTCGGCATTCAGATTACCAGCTCCGAAAGTGTTAGCGAGGAAGTCAGGCTCCAATCTATTAAGGCGTCCAAAATATCAGGATGCCTGAATGAAACGGTTTGGTCAAACAAGTTTCTGGGAACGGAAGCAAAAGTTCGCATCTATAAGACCGTTGTGCGACCAATTTTGACATATGCGGCCGAAACAAGAACATACACCGCAAAAACAAGAAAAATATTGGAAGTTTGTGAGATGAAATCGCTACGCAGAATTGCGGGTAAAACAAGGATGGACAGGGTCAAAAATGAAGATATTAGGGAAAAGTGCAATATACAAAATGTCAGCGTATGGGTCCAAAGGAGAAGAACAGAATGGAGGGCACACGTATTGCGAATGAATGAAGACCGGCTGGTGAGGAAGGTACATGACAACATCCCTACCGGGAAAAGAAGACGGGGCCGTCCAAGAAAACGATGGAAAGACGCTCTGGATTAAACAGGCTTTTAGCCTAACAATAAGAAGAAGAAGAAGAAGTGAGGGGCCAGGTTGTATGGTAAAGTCAAGTGGATGGCCACATCAGAACACGTCAGCTTATTTTTAATATCAATATAAATAGTTTTAATCGTTTTTTTTCAAGTATCACAAAAAAAGACAAAAAAGCTCCTTTTTCATCCATACTTAGATTAAATACTTGATCATACTTCGTATAGCAAAATTTAAAAGAAAATGATTTTTTTAAGAGATAAGTATGAATTATTTTTATAAACATGTTTAGAACGCCAAGTTTCCTCGAACAAATTTCATACGTATAAAGGTATTAAATAAAAAAATCGATTTAAATGTTTCCATTGGTATTTGATGTAGAGCACACAAAATTGGATCACATAAACGGAGACATACACACATTTAAAAAAAGTTCGCAACGTCTGCAAAAATCTAAATTTTTACCTCCGCGATTACACTACGGTATTTCGACATATCTATTATACGATGGTAAAGTAATAATACTTAAATAAAATGTATTGTTTTTTTGTTATTCTACAATTTAATTTCAAGATAATATAATAAATAATAATAAATAAATACTCTTGTTAACAAGGATATCTATGTTATTTAAACATTTAACATCAATAAATATTAACTTGAAGTTGTCAATAGCCTCGACATGTTCATTGTTTAATGCACCGACCAACGAATCTTCTAAGTTAAAAAAACCTGGGCCGGAGGGAGTTTGTACTAGCCCTCTATAGACACTACTGGCATTTTTACAGCCTTCCCGATCCCAGTTGTATTGCGTGCATCCGAATCACATTGAAAGTGATTGGCAAGGTCTTCAATATTGGGAGTTGTGACCCCCTATTCTCGCTAAGAAACACAAAGGTTATACTCCTTATTAAGAATAATATTGCCAGTAGAAATAGAAGCTGGCCAATATATAAAAATATGAGCTCTTCGTGGTCGGCCCTCCGGGCTGGTGGCCCTAACGGGAAACGTCTCGGGCTAAAAAATGATCCCCGTTAAAAAATCACACTTCAGGGCAAAGGCGCAGGAAATTGAATTTTAGGGAGGGGGGAGGGCTAAAAAAAGGAAAGGAAAAATATGTAAAAACAAAAAGCTTTAATATAACATTATATAATGATAGAATAATACATTTAAATAATATAAATAAATAAATAAATAAAAATACCTAAATAAATTTTATTTTATAAACTAATCAAATTAATAGATAATAATAATCGATAAAAATTATTGTATTTAGTCGTTGAGATTTCGTTCAACTGATTAGATTTTGGGCTCTCTAGTCCGAGAACTTTAGGTTCAAAAATGCAAAAAATATATTTTTCGAATGATTTTATTGAAATTTTAATAACGAAAGAGTTCCAAGTTTTGGAAATGTTTTCACTTTTTCCTCAAATATATAACTTAAATTCAAGTAGGAAGGATGTAATTAGTCATTGGGACAGATGTAGATTTACTAGGTAAAATAAAAAAGTTGTATTTGTTGATATTATTTAATGAACTACCTTCTGGACAGGCATCTATCTATCTGTCTTTACTAGATTCTTGGTAACGAGGTCGTTGTGGAGTAATTCTTCATTTCAATCTAAATAAATATATATTTGAAATAAACAAATAAAGAAAAAATGAAAGAAATGTTGAACGAATTAGGATATGTAAATATTTAACGTATATTTTTTATATAAGATTTTTATTTTAATGAAACAGCAATAAGGGAGGAAAAAATAAATAGTAATATAAAAATAAATTAAATATTTTTTAGCATTTTTTCATTTAAAAAGAATTTTACTAATGAAATGATTTACATGCCGAAAGTAATTTACTTTTAAAACAAGAAGAAAAAAAGAAAGAAAATAAGAGAAAAAGATAAATGGAGTAAATGTGAAGTTAGGGAATATCGGATTCAAGTCATTTTAGAAATTAATTCTTTGGACAAACAATTTTCTAAAAGGAGATTTCAAAAGAAAAAAGTTGGAAAATCTGCATATCTGAATTATGAATATATTCCAATTAGTATAATGAGTAGATGGAATTAAAATCAATTATTGAGTGAAATGAAGCATAGCTATTTCGAAGAACCTAGAGATTTGGAGCTCTAGTTGGAAATTAATTAAATTAAGTATATAGACGTGATCGTCGGATATTTCAACTCGCAAGTTAGTAAACAACAAGTTCTAATTCAAGTAATTAAATAAACTTAAAGAAAACGAATTATCAAAAACTAATGTTATAATTTTCTTTTATAAATTAAGAAAAAGCACAAACGTAATTGAAGAGTTACTTATATGAAAAACAAATAAGACAATAAATAAATAAATTAGAAGTATTTTCTTTTTAACCGACTTTGAAAAAAGGAGGAGGTTATCAATTCAACGGAATGTCTGTTTTTAGAGAGACGGATTGGGAGAATTTCAATGAAGAATTGATGAAAGGAATATGCTTCATGCATCATAGAATTGTTTTTCTTTGAATTCTTTAATTAAAGTAAAAATTCTATTGATGGTTCTGTTAAGAAACCACAATATTCGAGAACTACTGAAGAATAGAAGAAGGAAGTTTCCTGTATGTTTACCTTGTTGACTATCTTAAACTCTGAGGAAGGAGGCAAGATTCTCTGAAAAGTCGGTTTTTAAGAGTATAAAGTGACGTTCAAATAAATTACTTTTATACAGAATTTTGTTTTTAATTATCCTTGGGCTGACTTACATCAATTCTCCATCCAAATAAATAAATAATTTTTAAACCCGCTATATAACGAAATTTTTAACCCGCTTAATAATGAAAGAGAGGCCAAATGAAAGCCAGACTCGCATGAGGGTTCCGATCCTAATATATTTGATCACTAGCTGAATACCATCGCTTCGCGGATGTTTATTTGCATCAAGCAGAGGACAACTTCGTTGATTTCTCTTTTTGAATCAGAAACTCTAAAAAAACAAAATCTTTTCAATTATATTTATAAAATCATCCGTAAAAATTATTTATAACCTATCCTACAAGTTTCAGACATTTCTAAACACAATATGCAAAAAAAATCTTGTAATTCAATAGTTCTCCACTTCAAGGGGCCTTTTGATCACAATGATGATATTTTGTAAAGCAGATTAGATTTAAAGAAGCTGTCAGTATTTTCTACGAATGTTTGTTGCTATTAGAAAATTTTGAGCGAATTATCCGAAGTCCGCTATCGAGAATTGACTGTAGCTATATATGGAGTAGTATCGTGCTTTTCTCGATGTGAAAACTGAACAAGATGAGAGACAAAGAAAAGGAGTTTGGAGGGCTTTGAAATGAGGCGTTAAAAACAGAGTGGACCAACGCACAAATCTCATTTTCGCTGATAAACCTCTATAATCAAATAGGTTTTTGATAAAACTAAATAGACAGATTGGTCCAAACTTAGCTTTTAAACATCCTTCTAGATTACACCACAGGTACCACTTTTACTTCTATTTTGTTGAATTTTTCATAAAAATCCATAAGTGGGATGGTCCACTCTGCTTGTGAACGCCTCAAATGTAGTGTCACATTAGAATGTTGATCCTTTGAGTAGATAGAATCAAAAATTATAAGTTGTAGATAAGATTAGAGAAAAGATAACTTTAAAAAATTAGGAAAAGAGAAGAGTTCAGATGAAAGGAACATGTTAAAACAAGGTTCTTGAGGGTATTTTTTAAAGCTAAAGTAAGAAATAAAAGGGTAGGGGGAGAGAATTTTTTTCAAAATACCGGAGGATAATAAATAGGTGCTTTTTGATAAAGGGAAAGAATTATCATGGGTTAGAGTCAAAAAGGGGAAAATTACTTTTACGCATTAAACCATTCATAAGATTGATTACCTTATGATGATGATGATGATGATGAGTTATTTAAATTAAGCTTGTCATAATTGTTCAATTTAAACACGAACAATGAGTATATGATGTGTTTTTTAGTGAAAGGGAGGAGCTGACACTGGGGAAAAAATAGACCCTAGGGACTTTGAAAAATATATTACAATACCCTGAGTCGGGCTTCGTAGAATTTTTATATGGTATCCAATGAAATTTTAAATTCGATTTTAAAAAGTATGGTTTATTTGGAACACACCAGAAGATTTTAACAAAGGACCTATGGGTATGTGCACGGGTTGCCAATTGCCCCTGGAAGAGGAGGTGGGAGGTGAAAATTAAATTTTTAAGTCACTAATAACTTAATAAGCATTGAATTTAAATGAAGGATTTAAGTATTTTAATTTTTACAATTTACATTTACTATTTGGAATTATACTGATTGCTATTTTTGATAAGATAATTGAACTAACTTGATTTTAAGGTTTTAGACTTAAACTTGAAGCGTAAAACAAGTATTTAATAGAAGTAAAGGAGAAGAAATGCCAGGCCTTTGATAAGTTGAGGAATAATGGGCAAATAAGAGTATAATTACTAATAAATAGGCTAGAGAGAAGAGAACTTTGTAGAAGAATTTTAGAAAAAACAAGAGCTTCAGATAATAGACCACACGTTGGGGCACAGGGGGGGGGGGCAAAGGATTTTGTCCTGGAGGGGGCTAATACACACACACACATATATATATATATATATATATCATTGGCGGTTGGTGACTTTTCAGCCAGGTGGTATTACAGCATGTTTGGAGGAACTTGTTCCGTGATCGACGATCCCCCTGCAATGTACTGTATTTAAGGGTATGTATACCGTTGTCGTCAGAAATGCTGTCCAAAAAGTAGATATCCTAATATATTTTGGGACCGTTGCCATTAACATATACTGCTTTGTGTGAGTGAGGGTAGGAATCAGAAATTAATTCTTGTAAATTAAACTCCACAGTCTCTGAGATGGAAATCGACCATCTTCCACAATGAATCAGCCTGTCTTATAAGAAAATCTTAAATTTCCCCTAATTCTATTCCTATAAGGAAGCAATGACTTGTATATAGCGCTCTTAGTTATTTCCGATCTTATTATATATTGAAAGTTGTTAGAAATGGATTAGTCCAGAGATTCTCGAATGGGATTTTTCCATTAAAATATCAATTTTTTTATTCTGGCCAAAGTAATGGGTCAACAAATTTGAAACTCTGTAGACTTTATCCTTATAATACTGCTATCAATCAGAAATATTACAGATTTTTAGCTATCATAATTTTGGAGTTACAGCTAGATAAAATACTGCTGCATCTTAGTGTTACTAAGTTATATAGACTCCAAAATTATAATAGCTAAAAATCTGTAAAAATTCTGAGGGATAACTACTAATATAAAGATAAAGTCTATTGAGTTCCAAATTTTTTGAACCATTACTATGGCCGGAATAAAAGATTGATCTTTCAAAGGCAAAAACCCAATGTTATTTAGATGAGAAAGTTACATCGCAGGGGGCACAGGTTATAATTGGGATAGAGACTTAAAACTTGAGGGATATTTTTTTTATTTATTTCGAACC
This sequence comes from Forficula auricularia, assembly GCA_024734495.1. Lineage (NCBI taxonomy): Eukaryota > Metazoa > Arthropoda > Insecta > Dermaptera > Forficulidae > Forficula > Forficula auricularia. Next base: position 3,210,161 of record JALMQS010000162.1, read on the forward strand.
ATATGAGCCCTTGTCAGCGTAAAAATTCGAAAATACCCAAAATAAGGACGACTCTAATACTTATATTCCCTACTAGTGAAAAATAATTGAAGCCATAGAACGTTTTATCTATTGATTGTGGGTAAAACAAGCATAATCTAAAGGAAACTTGTGTTTGAAAACCCAATATAATATATGTATACTTGAAGAAATTTAATATTTATTCTATCTGTATTTCCTTCAATAATTTAATGAATGAATGTATTCTAAAATCCGTTAAATCGGAGTCAGTAAAATTGAAGATTTACTATAATACTTTTTAGGAAGTGTATTTGTTTAATCGTTGAGATATTAAGATACATTTTTTGATTGCCACAAGGAAATATTGAGTACATGAAACCTATTATCAGTGTTTATAGTAGGTATATTGTGGATGAAGAATTTATTAGCTTCTGGGAATTTATCGAATGATGTATCATTCGAATTGAGGTAAAGCACAAGTCAAGCTGATATGACGACTAATCAAAAAGGATTTGGTCAAGATTAGAAAGTGTATATATAAGTATAGTACCTATATAAAAGAGAGAAGAACGGTCATAATAGTAATCCTCGTGGGCCATAAAAACAGCTATTTAAAAAAAACTTATTTATTTATTTAAAAATGGTTGAAACTTAGAATAAGTTTTTTCATCATAATTAATTCCTAATTAATACATTTTTTTATTAACAACGATTAATTTAAAAAAATAGAATTAAATTAATTAATTTCAGGAATTGTTTTTTCTAGAAATTAATCATTTAAAAAAAAAAACTTAACCTTTGGAGGTTTTTATTTAATTTAAAGTAAAGCGTCATATAGAATAACATAATATATCAATGTATTATTAATAAATATTTAAATAAATGCCTTATTTCAATGAAATACATTAGCACTTATACTCAGCAACAAGTTTTTCAATTTTTGCAATTATTGGAAACTGCTACTTACTTGAAGGAGACAATAAAAGAGTTTGTCTTCTGCTGGAATTATAAATTTTATTTATTTATAACGAAACTATAGTCTCGTTATAACGAAACTATAGTCTCGTTATAAATAAATAAAATTTATAATTCCAGCAGAAGACACATTCTTTTACTGTCTCCTTCAATATATAAAAATTCTGCTACTCTCGGCAAAAAAACTTTCAATTTGCTACTATACTAATAATGTGTAGCTGTTTGTCACCGATTCGATGATAAATTTTGAAGTTTACATTCTTGAAAATAGTAGTTTGTAAAGATAAGTACTATCAGAGAAAGTTTATTATCTGCATTGCATGGTTAGCTAGAAATGAATTCTTTTTCTTTAAATAATAATGATATTGTCTGGAACTAATTTTTTTTATTTATTTACAACATTATCCCATAGGTTGGTAAAAGCTAAAATCTTATTGAAACCACATGAATTGGCTGAAACCATGTCTAAAATAAATTATTGTTAGAGTTTAACGACTAGGTTTTTGATAATTCGGTGATTTGAACTTTAGCTTACATTATTCCTAGGCTCCAATCTCCTTTCGATCCTAAGGAAACTGGATTTAAGGGGCCGTTTATTTTGTTTATTGGGCCTCCGAGGAGCGGGCCACCTCTTACAAAGATAAAGTTCATTACACAAACTTCACACTTTCAGCTTCAGAACAAATAAATTCATTAAAATAATTAAAATTAATCCCAACAAAAACACATGTGTAAAAAACCCAAGTTTGATTAATAAAACTGTTTACCAAAAAAAAAAATATTGAGATCTAATGTGCTGTCAAATTCAACATCATCAATTTTTTAAATGAGTCGAGAATATAGTAACTTCAATTAAAACGCATGTTTTCCATTTTACATGTCCATCTATATTTATTGATTTCACATTGAAATTATTTTCCTAAAACTTGGCTTTTACGAATTGTTAAGTATGCCAGGAATTAATTATATTATACCATATCATGAGATCATAATAAGAGAGGATGGAACGACTAAAAGGGAGAGGTGGAGGCCCTATCAAACAATAATAATAATAATTTAATGCGTAAAAGCCAAGTTTTAGGAAAATAATATAATTTCAACTAAAAATATGAATTCAATAAATATAGGTGGACAAGTAAAATGAAAAACATGCGTGCCCTCATCAGATCCACATAAGAACAAAGTGTACATATTACAATTTTATTTTTTATAGAAGATTATAAACAAATAATAATTTTATTAAAGTAAAAACATATAAAATTATAAAGGTATTAAAATAAAAATATAACCACATTCTTCCTCTTCTTCTTCAAGGGCCATACTCGATTCCGAGCGTCGGCGATTGCCGAGGGGTGAACCGCAACCTAATATGGTGTACACCAACTTCCACTTCCACTTTCATTTCCAAGTAGAAGACAATAGATGAAAGGTGTTATCTAATGAATTCCAAAATAATTCCACATAATTCCAAAGACGGTGATACATAATTCCAATCGCGGTTCACCCTTCGGCGTTTACTATGGGGACTATCCTCTCCATTGTTATTTTCCTTGGGAAATTTTTCACAGAATTGTTTATTAAAAGTTATCAACCTAAGTACCTACTAACTAAACGTTTTACAATTTTACTTTTTATATAAGATTATAAGTAAATTATTTTTTTCTTTTTTATTGGAACATTCAATTCACCTCAATAAGAAGGGAAACAATCTTCATAAAAAATAGGATTAGAGCGGATTGAGATTAAATGGAATGGACGTGTTTAAATCCAATAAATTTTAGTTCGTCTGAAAATGAATCGGGATTGGAGGCCTGGCTGGGTTTAAAGTCAATATGTGCAGTTGGCTTATTTACACCATTCCAAATCTCACTAAAGTCAAGGAGATTATTGGTCTCTTTATCTCCACAAGAAGCACAACAGTATACTCATTAAGAGAATTCAGGGCTTTGCAGGAAGGTATATATTGAGGAGAAACCTAGCCACCGAGGACTTGTGCCTCTAAGCAGGTCGAGGAATAAAGATTTATTTATTTAGAATTAATTACAATAACTTAGAATGATAGAATACTATTAAATTATCAAATTAAATTAATAATATATTTTGCGAGTCAATTTTAAGTGTTGTTGCAGGAAAAAATAAGATTTATTTTGGATAATATTCTATATAAGTATATTGAAACAAGCCGCAGGCAAGCTTGATCGACCAAGGAAATTAAAGGAAAATTTTAATGGAAATGTTATCTTTGGAATAAATAAAGAAAATACTATTTATCTATCTATATACATAGAAATGACTTCATGGGAGCGATGGAAGAAGAAACGTTAAGAGCTTACTAACCGCGGAATATGTAAGCATTAGTTCATTGGATATAAAATAAAGTTCTATATAAATAATCTATCATACGTATTATGATATAAGTGAAAGTAAAAATTAGATTAACGAAAAATTATGAAGTAAACTTCTAATTTAATTTAATAAATGTTCAAATTCGCGAAGAACTATCAAAAAAATCTCTATTCGAGTGTCATATACGTTACCGTAAAACAAGAAGAAAAAACTCCAAGACGCATCTATCTATAAGACACAAAAGTAAACAGCATTTTTCGAGCCACGAGACATTATCGACCAAACATGAAATATAATTCTAACAAATGGACACTAGAAACTTGATGAATGTCGACGTCTTCAAAACTCCCAGGCTGATAAATGATAGACGAGCACAACAAGAGGTGAAAGCTGCCAAGCCAAAAGCAAGCGATAGACTACTTTCTTATTATTCCTGTACCTTTGATGAGAATGAAGTCTCCTGGCCAAACAAAGTCTCAAAAAGACGCTCCCCTAACCATTTCCAAATGCAAGTATGAGATCAGAAGAGTGAGAAGGTTATTTCATCAACTTTTTACATATGTCTTCAAGTCTCCCAATTTAACCCTTTAGTATTGTAAAATTCAGAGATTCACGAATTAATTGCAAATTTCGGGATCTTATCTTAATCCAAACATTCCAGTGAGATGCAAAAAACAAGAATGTGATAAGTAGCACGGTAATTCAGCATCAGCACAAAGATTATCCAGGCAATCACCCAACAAAGATCAAGTCACACCATGTGTTAATAAACAATTATCTATAATATATATGCGAATGGATGCTTTCAACCAAGGGCTAGGAAACCAAAGACACTAGTGCAAAAAAAAAAATTGGGGCCCAATCTAGCGTTTCTCAAGTAAAAAGTTGGTGTATTTAAGAACTAATTTTTGAAAATAGAAATGAAATGTTATTTTTCTTATACTGGAACTTGAAAACTTATATTAGGTATGTTCGAAAATTCAATTTCAATCTAAAAATCATAATCATGAGTTGAAGGCCCCGTTGCACGGCACCGCCTAGCCCTACGATAGCTACGCCACTGCTTTCAACATGCTAAAGACATTGGCTTAGAAGCTTAGAATATACCCATAATAATTTAGGCTCACCAAACACACTAATTACAGGACGAGAACGTTTCAAAAAGAACAAACAGTAGCAGTAGAACAAAATAAATTAATTAGTTGAAAGGACCACACTATATCTTCAATCCTTGGAATTACATCTACAGTATTACATCAACTCGAAGGATTAAAGCTACTATGCCACATTGATATGATGATCTTTCTTCAAATTCGCTATCTTGACATGGTGGATAACTGATGATCATTCTGAAATATATACACTAAAAGCTTATAAAAAATGGAAGGAGCATTGCGAAGTCTTTCTCATCATTTCATTCCAAAAATAAATATAAATTTAAAATAAACATTTTTTTAAAAACCACTCAGGCTAACTTCCTAATATAAATAACAAAGTTTATGTAAATATTTTGATTTTAATTAAAATAACTCGTGTCCAATGTGGTGGATTAAATTAAAACAAAGCATACAGTAGGTATGTAACAAAATAATATAAAGTAATATTAATTTCAGGCTCCATTTGTGAATGAATATATATGGTATATTCGTTTGGATTATTTAATGAGTACCGTCCGAAGGCTGGTTTGACGTAATGGATTTCTCTGCTTAACTATATATACAAAACTAATTCACATCTCCAAAAGTCTCATTTACCATATCTCTTATTAACTGGGGAAATCTAATATTTTAATGATTTAATATCCAATCTCTTGTGAAATCTTGATATTTTTTAATTAAACTTTTTTCTTAGATAATTCGAAATGACTTGAAAAAATAAAAAATATTAGTATTGTAATTAATTTTGACAAATCTTTAGGATAAGATAACTATGGCCAAGACATAGTTTGGTTACGAGTATTACAATATTTTAAGACCTTTCCTTTGAAGAACTAAACTTAGTTTTAAACTATCATGAAGTCTAAACAAAAAATATAATTTTCCAATATTTATAAAAGAAGAGTTAATAGATTAAAAATTCAGTTTATTGGACAAAGTTTTTTTATTGAAGTTCTTCTTCAATTTTTGTACAATCATCTATGTTTATATCTATGACCTGTCAATTACATCTATACTTATATTGTTTTATGGTATCAATCTAGAAAGAAAAAATTCTACTATGTCTCAGTTATTTTTATCTTTATTTCAACCAATGTTGTTCTAGCCAATTGAGTACTTGAAAAAGTCTCGAGAGAGACGAAACGTTGTACAAAAATTGAAGAAGAACTTCAATAAAAAAACTTTGTCCAATAAACTGAATTTTTAATCTACTAATTATAATGGACATTAATCAACATAATTTATCAAAGAAGAGTTAATATTTTCCAAGAGGTCGAATTGGACTGGACCAAAGCGTAATGGTATTTCGGTTCGTGAAATTATCAAAGATATAGTTTCGATTCTTGAAATTAGGAACTTTGTTGTGAATTATTTACACAGTACAAATACTACACAGAAAACTTTTTGTGCTCGGTTTAACTGAATTTATATTGTTTGAAAATACATGAAATTGTATCTATTGTTTGCTATTATTGAATTTATATTTAGGGTTACCGCTTTAGATTCGATGTATGTGTGTCTGCCTTCTGGAAGTACAGTGGAGTACAGTGGAGCTAGTAAACTAAATATGATATAAGCTTGAAATTTACAAGTTATGTGAATTAATTTCCCGAAAATTCAAAAATCATAATAAAAATTTTTGTGAATGGTTATCATGGGGAGGGTGGAATTTTTAGTGGAGTTGAAAATAAAAAATATTTTTTATCATGGGGTGTGAGATATTCCTGCAAAGATATTTTTAAGAAGAATGAAGCTATTTTTTTCTTAGCTTCATTAATTTTGAAATCATGGTGTGGCAGAGGCACAAAGTGGCCATTTTTGTGTGATTTTTATACCTGAAGGCGTTCAGAGTGGCATTATTTAAAATGACTTAAAAATTCATAAATTTCATTCTCCCCTTATCAAGGACAAATAAGATCGCATTTGATATCTCAAACATTTTACAAAGTATGGAATCTTCGGTATGTGAGTACGATTAGCAAATAACCGACTCTTTTAAAATATTTTGTGGTTTGTATTCCGAATTCGTCAAATTTTCCATTTAAAACCATGATCTTTTGCAAAGGTTGCCACATATCCTCAGGTAAGTAACTTGGCTATAGTCATATAAACATATACAATAATTATTAAAGAGCAACTCTTTCCCGTAAATATAGAGCAGTTTATGTATGGTCATCAAATAAACTCAGAGGTTCAAGTTCAGGCAATGTGAAGTGTCAATGGAGGGGGCGGGTGATGTGTGTACACATGGCGGATACACGTGACTCACCATGTCGCCATTTCCATTGTCCACGATTTGCCATCGGTTTGCCTGGTTAGGTTTAAAGCAAACACTGGCTGTAAAGGGAATCATTGCAGTTAGGTTGCGATGAGTGGTTGCTGAGCTGTCAAGCGGAGCACATGGCGTTCAGGTGAGGTCGTGCAGGGGTAGGTGTCTGGGACAAACGCCGGGCAACGACTGACTGACGGCCCCCCCGGGGGGAACCACCGAGGCCTCCTCGGTCGCAGCACGCAGACGCCCCGCCAAAGGGCAACGGCCACCTCGCCAAAAACTACCTGTTCGCTAAGAGACCTCGCGGCAAGATAACAGCTGAGCCAGGCAAACGATCAAAAAAAAACATTAGCCTCTCAAACATTTTATCGATTATTATCATGATTTGAGATTTTTAAGGGCGTTTTAAAGGGTAAGATTATTATTAGCGTCATGGAGATAGTAGATTTGAACTTATTCAAATATTATTTATTTTCATAAACTCTATTGTAACCTGATGATAGTCCGGAAGATAGTCATTTGCTCGGTTAGAGATTTTGACACTTGGGTTTGATTCCCGAGGTTGCGAGAGCAATAGCACTATGAAAATACAAAATAATAAAAAGAATTATTAATCACCTAATGTAATATAATCTCAAGAGTTTTTTAATTTTTCCACTAAAATTTTAAAAAATTATTAAAATAAAAAAGAACATTGTTGTAAATATGGACATGGGAAGGGAGTATTTATTGTTCGATGCTCAAATAATTGTAAAATAGAAAAAAATAATAAGGTAAATTTTAATTTGGAAATATATCATTTTGTTCAAAAAACGAGCTTTTCGCTTCGCTCACTGGACCCCGACCTCCTGCTTTTGATCCTCCTCCATTCCACCAACCCTATAAATGCCCTCTGGACTCTCTCCTTTTCCTCCCAACTCTGATCAACCTATATACGAACCCTACCAGCCCGGAAGGAGGATTAATTCTTGTTCTATTGATATATGTACTTTCTATTGATAGTGAACAAAATTTTAATCCTCCACCCGGTTAATAATAATAAACATTCACTTGGTTGAGCTAATAGAGTAATATAGCACGAATGCGCTGCGTTAATTTAAAAATTGCCCGACAGAACTCACATAAGAAATTACATTTCAAAAAAATTAAATATTCTATTAGAATACATAGCAATAAAATGTAGAACAGTTTCATAGATTATAAAGTCAATTTAAAATGAGAATTTAATATACTTATATGACAAATATAGTCATTTGTCCTGATAGGGTTTTTGACATTTGTGTTGGATAGGTACCCGAGGGAGGGAGAGGTAACAGCCCTTTGAAATTCAAAATTGGGAAATTATTTTTTAATCATCTAAAAACAAATTTAGGAACCATAAATACCATCTCCTATATTTCAAATATCCAAAACAATTGATTGGGACTTGTTTTTAATAAATTACCCTAGGAATTTTACTAGGAATTAACCCCAAATCAAAGTAAGTACCATCCTTGGTTGTGTCATCCAATCTCTAAAATTATGCAAACAATCTTATGTCAATTTAGTTCAAAGTTTCCTTTCTCTCTATCTCTCTCATTCTAATTCAATTATTAAATTAGCTAACAATTTCCAAGAAAGATATTAAAGAGAATTGATTCTGGTAAGAGAAAATAAGAAATTAGCAATGCAGTTTAGGAAAATTCGTAACGTAGTTTAGTAACATCTACAGAATGTTAGTTGACATATCTTTCTGGTTACTAACTGAACATGGAATTGGTGGAAATTAGTTGGATATTAAAAAAACCTTGTGTGTGGATTTAAATTGAAAATTCCAATTCCAATTTTCGGGTCTGACTCTTTGATTCCCAAACATAATGCTCCATCTTTTCAGAAATAAAGTTATTCAGCATCTCAGCACGAAATATCTTCAATAAGCGTACAAAAGAAAGACGTAATGACAAATTTGCATTATTTTATGTATCTATATTTTAGCTAAGCAGAGCGTGTAGTAAAGAAATATGAAAATAAGATAGCTTAAGACTAGAATTATAAAATGCTTAATTATATTTAACGATTATAACATTCCCATTACACTCATAAATTTGAAATTTTCAAGCTTATTTAAAATCAATAATTAATAGATAGGTACAAATAACATAATTAATGCAAAGTAAGATTCTGGTGCTCTGCGAACAGTTTATTGAAATACTGATATATTTTGAAGTTATTTCATATGTATTTTGTGTTTATTTAACTATATACACACGAGCTTTTCGTGCGTGCCGCAGGCACGCCCCTTGAAGCTCGGCCCTCCGGGCTGGTGCCCTGGCGGGCGGCGTCTCGGTCAAAAATTTTATTCCTCTTAAACACACCACACTCCAAATGTATACCTGCAAACTCCCGAAAATACATAGTCTCTTAAAAGTTTTGCCTCATTTTAGTCCTGACACAGTTACAGAAATGCGGCTCTAGATCTAAATCTGGAAGTATTTTTTTCTAAATCTAAAGCATTGTGATATTTTTTGTGTGGAAATAGATTTATTTAAATAAGTGGGATCGTGTGAGGAGGAGAATCATATTATATCATTTTTAAAAATTCGATAATGGATATAAGGCTCCAAATATTTAAAAGAGATCAGGTGTTGTTTGTATGATATGACAGGCTGCTCCCTCCAGTATTGCCATGATAAACTCGGGCATGCGTGTCTAAGTCGTTCAATTTTGTAAAAATCCAAAAATAAGAATAACAAAATTTAGATTTTTAAAAAATTATAAAAAAGTGGCAAATTATTAAAAAATAAACAAATAATATATATAAAATATAAATCAAATAAGATGTGATTAATTTATTTTTCTGTGCGCAAAGAAAAGCGAATTGAATATTTAATTTTTGAGTGTCGAGGGGGGGGAGGAATAATTATCAATATATTTAATGTTTTCTTAATTTAAAATCAATTGAGTCTTTCATTTCAAGTTACAATTATATTTTAAATTTGCCGCAAATATAACGACGCCATCAGCGCCTTTCGGGAGCATTCTCTCAGCGTTGTTACAAATTAATCTAGGCTCTTATATATAGTATTGGACGATTATCTGCGGACTGCTCGAATCCACCGATAATCGTCCAATGTGTACATACGTAAGGGAAAATGAAAATCACTACGAAATTAAATGTATGTTACATAACAGATAAAACATGTGTGAATATTTTTTTCTTCTTTTTTATTTGTAAATATAATTAGTTTGCAGAGAGTAGCAGAATTGTTGAATCAGTTCGAATTTCGCTCACCTAAGTATAATAATTGGTATGGTATAATAATTTAAAAGAAGAAAAGAGTAAAGAATCTAAAACTATAGTTTTTATTTGCGTCCTAAAGTTAATTTATATATTACTTCTTTCTAATGAAATTTTATTTAAATAAAGTTTTCCTCTGGTAGCAACTTAGGGTTTTCCGGGGAGTTATAAATTTACTGCAAAGTTCCAAACTTTTAATTGACTAAATTCAACAATGTTCGTATATCTGAGCACTCGCTGTATATATATGTAATAGAGTTTAATTAAATGAACAAAATTATATTCATAAAAGAATGATTTTATTATTAAAAATATCATATTTATGATATTTTTTATCTAAAACCAAATAACTAATATAGTAGACTTAGGAAGTATCTAATATTTCAGGGGGTGAGCAATGTGAATAGAAAACCTAGATAGAAGTTTTAGAGAAAGATAGATAGTTGCATTAAACTAGTCTTAATGAAGTTCTTTCGCGACAATCCACACAAAAAGTTTTAGCCTCTAACCACTCTATAAATATGAACGGAACTAAAATTTTAGGTTATGTTTTTTAACGTGACTGTCCACTCACACTACGAAATCTCTATATGGATACACATATACTAGCCGGATCGTTTCCAAGCCATTGTGCTTATATCCCCTCCACTAAAAATAATCGCCCAAATATGTTTTTTTTTGTTTTTTATCAAAACTACGTGGCAAATAATTTCAATTTTTTTTAAGTTACTCCGAATGTATTATTCTAAGAAATATTAGTTTTTCATCAAGATGGTGAAAGTCCTTCAATGAAAAAAAATAAAATAATGATCATATCCCCACCCTTTCCCTATCTACCCCTATGTAAAAAATATCATTTTTAATTGCAATTATTTCATGTTTGGTGTGGTAAATCGTCTTCAAATTTTAACAGTATGTGTATTATGCTTTTAATGACTTATATTCCAAGTTTCAAAGACTTCTTGAATTTTTGCATTTGTGAAAGAACTACCTTAATAGGATTCTAGGATGATGTTGGAGATGATGGATATCTTTACATAAAATTAAATGGAATTATTTTTGTGGAGAAAGATTGAATATAATAATATTAATATAGATATCGTCACCCTTATGCCAAAATCATGAATGTATAAAAAACTTGCTTTGAGTTTTGCTATTTGAAAATTTTCTATGTAACAAATGTTTATGGTATTTACCCAAATTTAAAAATCCAGCCTTTATATTGTGATTAAGTTTCATATGATATGTTGAATGAAAAAAATTAAATAAATTTAAATTTATTCAACTTTGTTCACTCAATGCGGACCAGTTACGATAAATATACAAAATGTCTTCCTCGAGTCGGGTGGATTAAATAAAATCAACATTTACCACATTTTTTGAAAAATTGCTTTAGTATTTATTTCCATTCATGAATATATAATAGATCTCAAGTTTGAGGTTCATTTAATCATTCATCACACCACGGCTTAGTAAATTTGTCAACAATTGGATTGAAAAATTACATTGGTGAAAAATGAGAAAATTTACACAATCGTGGTTTTCGTATAAGGGTGACATAAAGGGGCCATTTGAACACCAAAGAGAAAATATTGGTTTCGTGACGTCTTGAGTAGCACCTTGAAATAATTCAAAATATAATTATTTTAATTTTTTGGCTTATTTATGCCTAAAATCCCTGAAACGTGAGAAAATTCATTTTTGGGCATACAAATTTTTTACTAGAGAATGGAAGTTTTAAATAAAATTCGTTTTGTTGCAAAAATCGAACCAGCGCTTTCGCCAACTCTTTTATCCTTATAACCTCCAGAGACTGGAACTCGCTTCCAGCTATCATCTTCCCCGCGACTTATAACCTTCACCTGTTTAAGACCCACACCCACAGATGCCTTAGAGTCCTAGTCAGCCCAAAAAATTCACTTTTCTTCTTCTTTTCACGGTGGAGGGGCCAACCCAGGCCTTTAGTGATGCCTCTTTGGTGTACCTAAGTTCTTCTCTCATCAATTTTATTAAAAAAAAAATCGGTATATTAATTGCAATAAAATTTAGGTTTTGGGCTCCCTACCTTTAGAACTTCCAGATTTAAAATGCTGGAAAAAAATCGTAACGGAGTTTAAAAGAAAACAAAAAAAAACAGTTTTCATAATGAAATGAAAAATACTATGAATAAAAATTATTTTATTTAAGACTCTTGAGAGAGGTTCTTTGTTTTCGTCCACTCTTGGACATTTCCCTCTCTACTTGCTCCATCTCATTCGTTTACCCTCCTGAATCTTTTGATGTCATCAACCCATCTCTTCTCTGGTCATTTGTTTCCTGCCAATGATTTCCTAGAAACGCCAATATATAAACTTCCACCGTTCAATGGAACGATAAAAAGCTTAGGAAATATTAATTTTCTTCTTATTTATTCAAATATCAAAGATAGTTCTATTGAAAGGTTGTTAGAGCTAATGTACTAAAATTTGACAAAAATATTCTATTGACAAGGTGAATTTTAATGTAATCTAAAAATATGCGATTTGGCCTTAGGGCAAGTTAAGACGTGTCTCAGCTTTTTTTTATTAACTATATAGAAACCTATTTTTCTATTTGTTATTTAGGATTAAAAATATTTCCTTATTAAAAACACCCATCCCTCGATTTACACTATAGATACGTTCCAATTCAAAACCGTGCAAAACGAGCTAGAGCATGCATAACATGTAAAAATGGAGGATAGGTTCAACTAAATTCAAAACCGTGTAAATTGAACCAAAGGATATATAGAAAAAGCGAACTGAAACAGTGTATATCAAGGGATAAGGCAATCTTATTTAAAAACCGTGCAAAAGCGAAACAGGTATCGTGTAAATCGAAGGATGGGTGTATTTCAATAACTTTTGAATTTATCTTGAAAATCTTTAGCTTTTTCTCTTCCTTCTCAAATTTAATTAATAAAAAAATAATTTTAAACAATGAATGTTTAAATTTCTCAAATTGTGGGAGGTTTGAGTCATAAATTACCTTTTAAACCCTTTTTTAAATTTTGAGGAAGGGTTGTATCCCAGATGCACTCTCTGGCTACGGCCATAGATTTGCAATGGAAATTTCAACAAATTTTCAATTTAATTTTTAGTTTAAACATGATATAAAGTATCGAAGAACGGCTCTACCTAGTTTCTGTGATAAAAAATATACTAATAGAGATAAAGACCTGCTTTTTTTAATGATAGTATTTATTAATCACCAGATATTAACTAAAAATACAGTCCAATAATCGGTTGCTTTTATAGGGACGCGCGAATCGTGTTCTCCAAGATAGGTTATAGATTAGAATACAAAAAAATGGGATTTCTAATAGTCAAGTTTTTATCTTAGGATGTTGGCTAGCAGGCGTGGCTAAATATTTAAGCAGTTGTTCGGTTGAGTTTGAATAGATCCATTTCGGTTTTTCGGTTAGGATATATCCAGTTCAGGCCGATTTTCGGACATAAAGATTTGCGCCGGAAATCGGTCCTAACTGGATATATCTTATCCGATGAAACAAGCCGAAATGGATCTATACAAAGAGAACCTATAAGATCATTAATCCGTCGAAGAATACTATGTTTAAACAAAAAGCATGTAGATATCTCGATATGTTTATTTTTAATCAGAGAATTATAGGTGGACCGACTCTCCGATACCTTTACCCTAAAAACTATTGAAAGTAATTATTGCTTATTATTAGTTAATCCGCCGAGTAATACTAACTTTAAAAAAAGTATGTCGTTATATCTATTAGTTTATTTTTTAAGATATAAAATAGATGGACCCACTCTTCGATACCCTTGTACTTAAAACCTTAACTATGATCGATTAAACATTAAAGTTTCACACACTAAAAATAATGAAAATGGTTATTCTCAATCTATATCATTAAATCATGTTTAAAAAAAAAAAAGAAAAATTGTAAAGTACGCAAAAAATTTTCCTCATATTTTAGTTTAACAAATAATGTTAGTAAAAATGTTCATAATATTTCCCAAAAGATATCCTTTCACATTCCTTTTTTAATACTTTTTCTATTGAGTTTCCACTTTAACATCGTATAAAATAATGTCTGCTTTCTTGTTTATTGATGAAGGTAATATACTCTATTTTAAAAATAATGGCTAATGAAGAAAGTTTCCTTTTAAAAAGGCGAATGATATTTTTTTTTTTTAGCAGACACATTTCATATGAAATTCAATGAAAATTCTTTTTTTTTCTAAATCACTAGAGAAATTCTCAATCTATCTTCCATTTTAATTTATTAAGGTAGTTCTTTCACAAATGCAAAAATTCAAGAAGTATTCGAAACTTAGAATATAAATCATTAAAAGAATAATAAATACACTGTTAAAATTTGAAGACGATTTACCACACCAAACATGAAATAATTGCAATTAATAATTTTTAAGAAAAAAATAAAAACCGACTTCAAAAAATTAAATGCAACAAATAAAATACACTAAAAGGTATAAAATAATTATTATCTTATTTAGTTACAACTAAACGACGAAATATTAACATGAAATTACTTTTTGAAGTCGGTGCCAAACTAACTATACCTATAAGCGAGCATACCCTCCAAACGTACTAAGTAAGATCCGTCGAGTGCGATTCATAAAAGGTATATGTTTGGCACCAACTTCAAAAGTAATTTCATGTTAATATTTCGTCGTTTAGTTGTAACTAAATAAGATAATAATTATTTTATACCTTTTAGTGTATTTTATTTGTTGCATTTAATTTTTTGAAGTCGGTTTTTATTTTTTCTTAAAAATTATTTTTATTTTCTCTTTTTAGTGATGTTATTAATAGTGATCATATCATCAGAACTTGACCAAATTAATATGACACCATCCCTAAGACACCCCCTTTCGGATAAAAAAAGAACCATCGAAATCGGTTCATAAACAAAGAAGTTAGGTCTAAACAAACCTAATAAAAAAGGTCTAATACCTATGAAAAAAATACGAAAAAAATGGGACCAATCGGAAGCTAGACTGGACCCAATGCAAAAAAAAATTTCAAAATCGGTTGAGAATTGGCGGAGATATGAGGTATTTTTTTTTTTTTTTTTTTTATTATTTATTGGCATCGGGCACACACCCATTTTGCCAGCCATTATATTCACATTAACTCTAAAAACTCATCGAAAAATATCACAGCCCAGTGATATAAGGAATTGAAGAACCAGCTTTCCTAGTTCTCCCCCTTCGGATATGCAGGCAAGTAATATCTGCGCATTTGTAGGGAACTGGATCTTTCCCTGAACCCTGTCATAAAATCGGTCTATTTTTCGGCGAGACAACCCACACCCATGGTTAATGTCCCCCCGTGAGCTCGAATCACATCTACAGAAAGGGTGGTCCCTGGAGACCAACCCTATGCATGTACTCGGGAGTCGTCGCGTGCCCAAGTCTCAGCCTATTAATATGTACAGACATTTTTCTGAACAGGTGATATCGTTCAAACCAGGGCTGAACCGGGATTCCCGGACACACTCCGAAGAAATGTCGCCCTTTGTCAGCACTGGATATTTTCCAAGAATTGTTCCATTCCTGATAGATTGTCTTCTTTATTAAAGGCCGAACTTCATCAGCCGACAATTCGAGGGGCCAGGGTGATCCCTCGGAAATCGCTCTCACAGCTAGACTGTCCACTCTCTCGTTCCCGTCAATCCCACTATGAGAAGGTATCCATAGAAGGGATACCTCCTTACCTGCCTCTCTAAGATTCTTGATTTCATCTAATATTTCCATGATAAGATACGATGTTTTCTTGTTTAGCGGGAAACCTTTAATGGCCGATATAATGGCTAACGAGTCCGTACAAATGAGAACATTCGTTGGATTGGGAAGCTTATGCGCATAATTCAGTGCCTTCAAAACAGCAAAGCATTCTGCCGAATAAATATTACTTTCCGCGGGAAGTCTATACATTTCATAAATATTGTTGGAAGGACACCAAATGGCAGAGCCAACGTAGTGAGCCGAAACCTTCTTGGAACCATCGGTATAAATTAAAATGTGATCATTGAAATTCGACTCAATGTAGTCGCAAAATAGCGTATTAAGAAAAGCGGCACCTTTTTTGAATGGAAGAGAATATGTTTTAACATCGAGAATCTGAATACTAAAACTAAAATCAAAAATGGGGCACTTTTGAGAAAGATTTATATTTTGGACAATGATTATTTAAGTAGGAGAGTCTTAAAGCTAGCGTTGATCCAGAAATTGAATCGATCACTCCCACATCCGTCATACTCTTTTTTCTCAAAAGATAGTTAAATGACAGCCATTTCCTTCTAAAGTTAAGGGGGAGTTCTTTCACCTCAACCAAAAGCGCATTGGTCGGCGAAGACTTCAAAGCGCCTGTGCAGATCCTAATGCATCTTAGTTGGAGGACGTCCAGGCTACGAGTTGTTGACTTGGCGGCATTGTCGAATAGCTGGCATCCATAATCAAAGACAGGTCGGATAAACGAGCGATAAAGAAGAAGACATGTAGCTGGATCAGATCCCCATTTTACATAGGCGATAGCTTTCAGAATGTTAACTTTCTTTTCTACTTTCTCTTTAACCAAATCCATATGATTCTTCCATAGAAGCTTACGATCAAGTACTAGTCCTAAAAATTTTATTGACGATAGTATATCGATATTGTAAGAATTAAACCTAAACGACGTTGGAAAGGTGACTTTGTATTTCCTAGTAAAAATTACAGCTTTGGTTTTATCCAGCTCAAGATCTAAACCTAAATTATCGAGAATAGACATCAGCCTAGATAACGATTCTTTCAACAAATTCTCATTTTTTGAAATAGAATCGGAAGATGCAAAGAGTATCACATCATCCGCATACTGAAGAACCTTAACCCCAGGAACTGTACATGATTCAATATCACGAGTATATATGTTAAATAGTAAGGGTGCCAGAATGGTTCCCTGACCAATACCCTTAGCAATGATTCGAGGACCTATACTCAAGTTCTTGTTTTGCAGATATACATGTCGAGTATGAATAGTGGATAATAAGTAGTTAATAATGCTACTTGGAACATGTAAACTACTTAATTGCTCCGACAAGATGTCTAAATTTACACTGTCATAAGCCCCCTTGATATCAAGAAATAGAGCTGTCGTGAAGCCTCGACTGTTAAAAGAAGTAAGTATTTCATGATGGAGAATTGACAGGTTGTCCAGAGTGCTTCGTCCACGACGGAAGCCGCATTGGATACTGGGCAATTTATTGGTCGACTCCAACCACCATTCGAGTCTATTTTTTAAAACTAATTCAAATATCTTGCCCATACAGGATGTTAGAGAGATGGGTCTGTAGGAAGATACAAGGCTAGGGCTTTTATTTGGTTTGGGAACCATAATAATTCTTGAGGTTGACCAGGAGGACGGAAAACTATTATTAAGTAAGAAATAGTTAAAAATCTCTACTAAACGAATCTTTAAAAATTCGGGAAGATTTTTAATCATTGAATATATATGAGATATGAGGTAACATAGGCACAAAAAAAAAAAAAAAAAAAAAAAAATTCAATCGAATAGAGAACCTCCTCCTTTTTTGAAGTCGGTTAAAAATGAATTTTTTTACATATGGAAGATTGGGAAAGAGTGGGAAAATGATAATTATTTTTTTCTTTGAAGGATTTTCACCATCTTGATGAAAAACTAATATTTGTTAGAATATCTTTAAAAAAAATTGTTAGAGTAACTTAAAAAAAATTGAAATTATTTATCTCGTAGTTTTGATAAAAAGTAAAAAACATATAACATATAACATATTTCGGCGATTATTTTTAGTGGAGGGGATATAAGGTCAATGACTTGGAAACGATCCATTCATAAAGAGGATATATAGTAGTAGTGTGAGAAGTACAGTCACGTTAAAAAACATAACCTAAAATTTTAGCACCGTTTATATGTATAGATAGAGTGGTTACGAGGCTAAAACGTTTTGTGTGGTTTGTCGCGAAATAACTACCTTAATGGAATTTTCATTTGATAAATAGAGAGCTCCTGTGGAGATTCTCTTGGCGACCTGGACGCAATTCAGAAACTTGTCAATACATTAATAGGAGATTCGACCGTAGTTGACTTGATTCTCTGGCTCCTCAAAAATTGTTGTCGTCCTTTCACATTTTTTTACTTTCACATTTATATTCTATAAAATATAATGAGGAAGTATTGCGATGGCCAGTCTGGGTCCTGACTCTTTGAGAGCTTAGTATAGTTATTAACATGACTAGTGACAATATTTTCACAAATTTTGCAGATAATAGTGAGATCAATAGCATTAGCATATTAACCGCCTTCTTGAAAGGCCCCAAACCCATTTATATATCTGAGCTTCACCAAGAAGTAGCACGGTTAGTTCTTAGATATGTGACTATCTTACAGAGTGCATTTTCAACTTTTTATATGAGTTGGTTGTATCCTTGTATCCAATTGAAATTGATTGGGCAAGCCTAAAAGTGTACATTGAACTAGACCCTCTTCAATAGAAACGCAACATGATTTATCATCTCTGGTCAAACTGCCAAAATATCTTTGACAAAAAATCTACTAACCGATAGATATATGTAAGTACAATCAGCTAAAGTAAAAGTCCATTTGATATCTATTTTTAATCAAAAGTCTAAGTTAAGATTCAGCCAAGTTTAACCCGGGGTGGAGAAAGTATAGCTAGTGAACATTGCCACTACATCTGGTAGGCAGAAGCTACTATGTATGGTACATCTGTAGGCAGAAGCTAATGAATTTTTACGAGACCTAAAATACACAATTTTAATTACGTTAAAGTCAAATTAAGGTCCAGTTTTTTTCACCTTTAACGTGGCTGGGAATTAACTTAGAGTCCAAATAGCTTTTATAGTTTTCACTCATTGCTGATTTAGATGACAGCCAAAGTTATCAGGCAGTTAGTTAAACCAGAGGTGGACAAACCAGCCTTAATTTCTTTGTACAAAATATAATTGAAAAATGCAAATCAACGCCAACGTCTAAGGTGAGTAAATTTAAGATTTAGTTTTGATTAGCCTATTTTTTTCGGTGCAAGTAACATAGCATTAGTACGTGTTATTTAAAGTAATGATAGAATAGTCAAATAATAAAAAATTGAAATTTCAATTGAAGAGTTTTTCGTAATATACCATAATTCTAATTTAACTTAAATATGTATATATAAAATTAATTGTGTGTACCACACAACTTGCACTTATAACCTCCCTTGGCTACACGACTAAACATAAATCCCCTCAAAGAGTATCATTCGAAAAAAAAATCACAGAAGTTGTGATAATTGTTAAACAGAGTGATTTTTTTAAAAATCCGAGAGGAATTGATTTTGGGAGAAAAAAACCCACAACAACCATCAAGTTATTAAAGAGTTATGTCGATTTATTGGGCCTAAAGTTTATTATAATGTTGTTTGCTGGTTCCTAACTTATAATTCAAATTTCGTTGCTCTGTAAATTACT
Organism: Forficula auricularia; assembly: GCA_024734495.1. Classification (NCBI taxonomy): domain Eukaryota; kingdom Metazoa; phylum Arthropoda; class Insecta; order Dermaptera; family Forficulidae; genus Forficula; species Forficula auricularia. The sequence goes on from JALMQS010000162.1 coordinate 3,229,688, forward strand.
GATGCTGAGATACAGCAGTGCACACAAACATAAATAAGCCGACCATTGAATTTTCAGATGAATTTTGGCTCTGGTTTCTAATATCTTTAGGTCATCGAATACTAGCACTTGGAGTTGTCCGAATGAAATTAACATTTATAGTTTTGGAGATAGAAGACTTCGAAAATTAAACCTCTCGAAAATAATGCAAAATACATTATTTCATGCTTCGCTATGTGAAAGAAATTAAAAAATAATACTTATATGATTGAATAATTTTTTGGAGACGGGCTGATAAGTGAATTTAATGGATTTTGATGAGGCAGACCAAGGTTCAAAAAGAAAGATAATTTTAACTATTTTTTTTTTTGTTCAAAGGCGACGTTTCGGAGGTTTATTCAAACCCCTGAAGAAGAAGAGAATAAATTTCCGAAACCTCGGCTTTGAATAAAAAAGATAGTTATAATTATATCTCTTTTTACTTTACGATACAGGGTATGGTTAAGTAATGTAATCGTGCATGAAAAAAGTGGATTTTTCCTTCTTTTTTTAGAATTATCTCAAAAACGGCTGAAACTATTTTGATTAAAAAAATTGAGCGAAACCATGATATTTGGCTCTACAAAAAAGCTCTAATAAGTGAACATCGAAAAAATTATATTTTTCGAGATAATAATTGTTTTGTCAAAATGTCTGTTAGTTAGTTAGTCTGTGCGTTACCAAATTTTTGTGGACGAGCTAGCTCAAAAACTAGTGTGAATATCGAAACCAAATTTCACAGTTAGTTTTGGTCCATTGAGATTAAGAGCCGATTAGATTTTGGTGCATGTCGACCCAAAATTAAGGGGGGTGGATGGGGGATTAAAAATTAAAAATCTAGGCCGTTTGAGCAAACTCAACCAAATTTTGTATACATGATCAATGGGACCCCAGAAGTCTAAAAATGCAAAAACTAACCTCCCAAAATGGGGGGAGGGCGCAGGGTCAAAAAATTAAAATCTTGGCCATTTACCAAACTCAACCAAATTTTGTATACATATCAGTGGGACACCAGAAGTATAAAAATGCAAAAAATAACCCCCCCCCCCCCTACATGATCATAAATAATTTTAGGGGCCAGGTTGTATGGTAAAGTCAAGTGGATGGCCACATCAGAACACATCAGCTTATTGAACCTTGGACTGCTCATCAAAATCCATTAAATAATATCTAAATTGTATTTAAATATAAATAATTTAAAAACTTACTTGTACCTATATCTATGTAAATAAATTTGCTTGATTTGTGTAAGTTGAGAAGTAGTTATGAATGTTAAAACGAAAAAAAAGGAAAAAACATTTGCTGGATTGGGGAAGTGTTTGTCCTCCTTCTTGGCGAGTCGGTCGCTAATCTTTTGAATCAAGGCCAAGGAAGGAGTGACCCAGTTAACAAAATACAGTATTTTAATACCTTGTATACTAACTACTATTCAATTTTAAAAATTATGAATAAAAAACATCATAATTAATTAAATGAAAGAGTGTATACCTATGTGTATTGCTGTTTAATATCTAATGGGACTCGAAAATATGTTAATTATTTTTCGTCGTTTTCACCGATAATATCTCTAAACTCAGACGTGTTGTAAAAAATCGGGAAATTGCATGAAAACCAGCGTATAAAACTCTACTGGAATCCATTGTTAGGTTTACGGGGAGAAATTTTTGAAAAGTGTAATTCAAATAACAAAACATTTGACGATTGATGATTTATTTGGGTTTAATTGAAACATTAAGTGAAGGGAGGGGATGCGCGGTAGACAGCCAATACCAAAGGTATTCCGCCAGGGGATGGTTCCGGGAAGCAATACCCTCGTCCTCGTCTAGGCTCGATGAGGTCCCGTTTATGTGTGCAGAAAGAGTGGGACTCAGGGAGCTGCTAGCACAGTTTTTTTTTTTTTTTTTTTTTTTTAATGCAATCGAATGCAAGAAGGGGTGCACCAGTAAAGATGTAGCCCCTATGGATCTCGAAAGACCCTTGCATTACCGAAGAGAAGGAAAGTTGATTAAGTGAGAGGGTGTAGACGTAGGTGTCTATGCACCCTGGTTTTGAAGGTTTGAAGATCATAGGTGCTGGGAAAGATAGAGGCTGGGAGAGAGTTCCAGTTCCTTGAAGTCATGGGGATATATGTATTCGCGAATGAAGTGGTCCGGCACTTTTCCAATTTGACCGCGAAAGAGTGTTGGGAGTCGGCAAAACGTGTGCTGCGTGCAAAGCATGCTTGTGGGGAATGGCATTGATTTTATCTCATCAGAGCACTCTGCCGGGATAGTATCTATAGAAAAGGAAAGGGCAATGGTGGAGAAAATACTCTTAGCATCTGCTGACCTGGGCCAATATATCACGGCAATATATTTGAATAATTAAAGTGAAAGTTTTTTGCCGAGGGTAGCAGAATTTTTATATATTGAAGAAGACAATAAAAGAGTGTGTCTTCTGCTGGAATTATAAATTTTATTTATAACGAGACTATAGTTTCGAGAGCTTTGCCCTCTTCATCAGTCTTTTACAATTGATTCACAGAAATTAATTGTAATAGACTGATGAAAGAGGGCAAAACTCTCGAAACTATAGTCTTGTTATAAATAAAATTTATAATTCCAGCAGAAGATACTCTTTTATTGTCTCCTTCAATATTTGAATAATTGAAAAAATATTTTTACAAATGGCAATTAGCGCATCGGTACCTATGGAGAATAAAAATTTGTTGAATAATGTGTATTTTCAGGAGTTTAAATTGTTGCCTATGTTCAGAAAAATAATTATTATAATAATAAAAGTTGAGCAAGATACGAAGTAGGTTTCACAAAAAAAAAAAAAATAAAACAAAATTGAGTTTTGAATTCGATATATTTCGGGGGTTAGCCCATCATCAGCCCATTCAGTTTTCTTGGACTCCTGATGATGGGCTAACCCCCGAAATATATCGAATTCAAAACTCAATTTTTTTGATTTCTTTTTTGTGAAACCTACCTCGTATCTTACTCCAGTTTTATTATTATATTAAAATGTTTCACCTAGAACCAACACCTAACTCCTTAAAAGTTATAAATAATTATTATTATGACCAGCTTGCTTCTTTGAATGTTCTATAAGAATAAGGGCTGATTATTCACTTTCGGTTAAACTTAAATGAGTCAAATATGATTAAGATTTTTTCCACTTTTGCTCCGTTCGAAGCCAGATATAAAATAGCTAGTTTTCTAAGTTAAAAATATGTGAGTCAAAATTACTCGAAGTTAGTTTAATTTCATCTCTTGTTAAATTAAACACTAGATTAAAAGTGAATTATTTTTTAATTCGAAAAATGATGTAAATTAAAAGTTTCCAATTTAGTTCAATTTATAAATTCTTAATAAATGAAAATCCCTTTTACTTTCGGATGATTAACTTTTAGATTCAACATTATGAGGAATGTAATAAAATAAATTGGGTCAATCAGCTGATTTGTTCATCTAATTCAAGACAATAAAAACAGTTACAGCTCTATTAATTTCTATAAAAAAAATTATATTTAGTTATCGATATATCTTAATTAATAAATTCTAAAAATGAAAGGATGGATGATAAGACTTTTCTTTTAAGGTTTTTAGACTTTTACTTAGTCAAAATATATACTTTAATGTAACCACTGTAATTTTCTTTAAAAATGCTTATTGTTGATAATATACCTTTATTGTATGTATATAAAAAGTATAGTTTGGTAAGGAATAATTACTTTTCATCACTAAAGAGAAGAAAGATGAATCAAGTGATGTTATAGATATAGACGGATCTGTCTTGAAATATTGAATTTTTTAAGAGCGAGTAAGTAAATAGGGAGGCGGAGAAATAATTCAAGTCTCTAGAAGTAATGGAGATTAGCATAATAATGAAAGAACTTTCGGTACTTCTCCAATTTGACCATGAAGAGTGTTAAGAAACGTGTTGCTACCCCTAAAAGCAGGCTTTGGACGAAGTTTTAGATTTTATTTAATCTGAGCACATGTCGTAATAATTTCTCCAAAATAGCGAAAGTGCGGAAACGTTATTTCAAGGGTTCAGTGAATCAAGGGAGTCGGTAAGGGTTCTCTTGCCGAAGATTTCGTCACAGAGTTTAATGTGGACAGGTGGTTCTTATTTTGTGTATTTTTGAATTTTTACGCTGACAGAGGCTCAAATGGTTCGAAATAAATAAAAATAAAAATATCCATCAAGTTTCAAGTTTCTATCTCAATTTTAACATATGCCGCACCGCGATGCAAGTTTCCCATCTAAATAATATGGGGTTTTTGGCATTGAAATATCATTTTTTTATTCCGGCCAAAGCAATGGTTCAAAAAATTTGAAACTCTGTAGAGTTTATCCTTATATTAGTAGCTATTCTTCAGAATTTTTACAGATTTTTAGCTATTATAATTTCGAAATTACAGCTAGATAAAATACTGCTATATCTTGGTGTTAGTAAGTTGTAGACTCCAAAATTATAATAGATAAAAATCTGAAAAAAATTCTGAAGGATAGCTACTATTATAAGGATAAAGTCTACAGAGTTTCAAATTTTTGAACAATCACTTTGGCTGGAATAAAAAATTCATTGTTCAATGCCAAAACCCCATGTTATTTAGATGGGAAACTTGTTCGCTGTGAGGCACAGGTTAAGATTGAGATAGAGACTTGAAACTTGGGAGATATATTTTTTTATTTATTTCGACCTATATGAGCCTCTGTCAGTGTAAAAATTCGCATCTTGTTGTTGCGTTGGAGACTACGAATTAGACATATATATATAGTAAAAATGGTGAAAATAATATCCAAAGAGATCATCATCATTGAGTATACAGTCCTAAGACTGGTTTGATGCAACAATCCGTCTCCACTCGACTCTGTCCCCCGCCAGCTGTTTGACCTCTCTAAATGTCTGGCATCCCATATCCCCAATTATTTGGTTGAAATATTCTAATCTGGGCCTTCCTTCCCCTTTTCTTTCCCACCTCCACCTCCAAGATATCCCTAAGCAGTCCCCCATGTCTCAGTGTGTGCCCCATCATCTGACCTCTTCTCTTCTTCAGACTCTTCCACAAGGTTCTTCTTTCTCCGATTCCTCCAAGAACTTCTTCATTTGTAATTTTATCCATCCACTTGATAATCTAGCCAGGGTAAATGGGAAGTTTTTAAACATTGCTCTTCCTATATCTGACATCTATAACATCATTAAAAATAAATCACTAACAAAATGGAAACAACAGTGGGCAGAGAGCAGTAAGACCAAAGGAGGTCATCTCGTTCTTATAATTCCCCATACACCATGGTTCATATACAACAATTACTTCTTCATTTGTAATTTTATTCATCCATTTGATATTCATCATTCTTCTGTAGCACCACATTTCGAAAGCCTCTAATTGTCCAGGTTTCACACCCGTACATGGCTATGCTCCAAACATATGTCTTCAATAGCAACTTACTGTTTTCTAGCCAAAGAGATACTAATAATTTTTATAAAAATTATAAGAGTCAACGATAAGTATGCGGGAGGAGATTTCAAACAAAACTAATAGCGTTTTCCGCCCTCACTCACTCACAGATAGTGAAAAAAAATTAATTTTCCTTTGATAACTATACAAACCCCGTAATGTCGTAATTTTACGTAATTTAAAAATTAATTTCCCGACTAGTTTTTTATTTATTGGTTCAAATTTTACAGTAAATACCCGAATGGGGCTTCGGTACTTTCTTTATGCTTAATACGTTAAATGGTACCTTTTTAACTACATTTAATGATTATATACATGGTTAATTTCAAATAGGTGTATTTTCTTCTGCTTTTTCTCGTATTCGTCCGACTCGCACTAAAGCGGCTTATATAGAAACTAGTTAATAAAAAATAAAATAAAAATAAAAACGATACAAAACAGCAAAACACCACATTTTTGAACGATCCCCATACTTCACGTGGTAAAGGAATTTTTAAAATAATAAAGATATTCTTCAATTTTTTCTTAATTTTATTTTTTAAATAAAGCTTAAAAAATTCTACTTGCTCTTGTGTTCAGACATTTTCTTTAAGATCGATCACAAAGTCAGCTCACCTATAATTTGAACTGTCATTAATGGCCGTCATTAGACAAACTGTAACGCTTTTGCAATATTAAGTGAGAAGAATTAAATACTGTTAATTGTCTCCTTTTTTTGTCCAAGATATTTTTGAACACATGGTATCGTATAAGAAGATAATTGTCTATGACCTAATTTATAAACAAATTACAAGATAAAGAAAATTAAATTGGCAAAAATTAAATTTCAATTAGTCTTATTAGAAAATAATATTCAGAAGAATCAAAATAATCTTAAACAATCTTCATTAGATTATTTCTCTTGAAATTTTCAAATTGTTAAATTTGTATACTGTAATTAAAAAAAATTTATAATAACTTGTCATATTATGGTATCTCAACCAAGGAAAAAAATAATAATAATAAAAATAAAAAAGAGAAGTAAGTAAATCATTCCATTTCAAATATTACTCCAAAGGTTGCGGGAAAAGTCTGCTGGGAATACCGGAGTATACCAGAAAATTTTCAATTATTCGTGTTGAAAAATGTTTTGATCTTTCAACTCATCTAATTTAAAAAAATAAATAAATTAATTAAACAAAAGTTTTTAAAAATTAAATGACTCAAACAAAGCAATTTTATATTATAATTCCAAAGGACTTAGGACCTGATGCACATGGCCTCTGCGGGGTGGTTGTCAAAATTACTTAGGGCATTGTGGCTAGTGTTTAGGACAGTGGTGGTCGAGATTTTACATATTTGCCAATTTTTAACAGTTCACTTGCGCCAAACAACTCAAAACTTTTTCTATAATATCTTCTTTCTGCAATGCCGGTGTTGGTAAATAGGGACAATGAGAGGATATGCTTTGCAGAGGGTAGTAAAAAGATAGCTGATGAAATGCTCCAACTGTAAGCTTCTAATGCGCCACGTTTGAAGCATGAGGTTGGCCATCCCTGATTGAGGGTCTCCTCGACTCTGAACGACCATGACCATAAGCGCTACATACAGTCGACTCTCAATAATTTCGAACTCTCGATAATTCGAATTTTTTCGATAATTCGGACTCTTCAGCTGTTAACTTCGGTAAATCGAAAAAATGCTGTGTATTGATACGCTCGATAAGTCGAAATCCTTTTCGTAACAAGAGAACGTTCTGATGGTTCGAGACCATGCCACTTCCCCTTTTTAACTTCGGGACTTCAAAAAAGGGAGGAGGTTCTCGCCCTGACTCGAATTTTTTTTTTTTTTTTTTGCAGTCTTAGGATGGTGTCAGTTATTAATTTGGTCTAAGTTCTGATGATATGATCACTATTAATATACATCACTAGAATAGTGTCAAATAGAGTATTTTTAAGAATAAAAATAAGTACCGGACTTCAAAAAATTCAAATGCAACAAATAAAATACACTAAAAGGTATAAAATAATTATTGTAAGAGTTCTGGCTGTGATGAAACTATACTAGATGAAGGAGGAGAATAAAGATGGCACTGGGTTCGACAAAACACCTTAATGAGATGTTTCGCCTAAATTTTATTTTGCCGTCAATTAGAGTTATACACAAAAATGCGGCGCCTGTTTTGTAGTTTTCATGCGAATTTTTAATGTTTGACTCAAAAAGTTTCAGAATGAAAGTCAATTCATTCTGAAACTTTTGGGTCCAGGCACGTTAAAAATTCGCATGAAGCTAAAAGAAATTTTTATTTTTGACAAGGCTTGGTTCTGATCACATATGTGTACCGCATTTTGTGTATAACTCCTAATTGACTGAAGATGGCCAAATAAAATTTAGGCCGAAACGTCTCATTAAAGGTGTTTTATTGAACCCAGTGATTCCATCTTTGGCTGATATCTCCTCCTTTTCATCTAGTATAAAATAATTATTATTTATTGTCAACGACGAATATTAACATGAAATTACTTTTTGAAGTTGGTGCCAAACATATAGGTACCTTTTTATGAATCGCACTCGACGGATCTTACTTATTACGTTTGGCGGGTACGCTCGCTTATAGGTATAGTTTGTTTGGCACCGACTTCGAAAAGTAATTTCATGTTAATATTTCGTCGTTTAGTTGTAACTAAATAAGATAATAATTATTTTATACCTTTTAGTGTATTTTATTTGTTGCATTTAATTTTTTGAAGTCGGTTTTTATTTTTTTCTTAAAAATTATTTTTATGTAATTCGAATTTTTCCTAACAATGTTTACTCCACATTTTCAGCGTAAATAAGATTTTTTTTTTGTCGTTTTCATTATTTTTACTTTTTTATAAAATTTATATATCTCATACATATTTTCAAAAAGATATTAAAAACTTCTAAATATTTCGATTTTTTTCTTCCTCTTGATAATTCATACTTCGAATTTTTCTAGTAGTCCCTTGAATTTCGAAATTATCGAGAGTCGACTATATAAAGAGTATAGTATAGTATCTAACTATATATAGAGCGACAAAAATCTCAAATCTCGCAAGAAAAAAACTTAAATATGACCAATGGCGCATCCTGATATTAGGCCTAAAATGGTTCAGAATGTTCAAGACAAGCAAGCATGTGATATTTAAATAAAGGTCAATTATAAAATCAATTGGGGCTTTTAGAATTGTTGAAATTTTATTTATATTTCCTCTTCACTCGTTGATATGTTCTAAACTTGAATACTTCATCATATTTTCAAAATTTTTACTTTACCATACATGGGGTTATAGTCAAGTATTGTAATCGTCCATGAAAAAATGGTCAAGTATTGTAATCGTGGATGAAAAAAAGTGTTTTTGTACCAAACTCAACCAAATTTTGTATAGATAATCCGTGGGCCGACAGAAGTCTAAAAATGCAAAAACTAACCGCTAAAAATGGGGGGAGAGTCAAAAAAATGAAAATATGGCTTCTTGTACTGAACTCAACCAAATTTTGTATACATAATCAGTGGGCCCCAGAAAACTAAAAACTAACCGCCCAAAATGGGGATGGGGGATGAAATTCTATGTCCTTGTATCAAACTCAACCAAATGTTGTATACATAAAATCAGTGGGCCCCCAGAAGTGTAAAAATCCAAAAACTAACCCCTCTATATATGATTATAAATAATTTTTTTAAATATTAAATAAAAGTAAAGGGCCAGGTTGTATGGTAAAGTCAAGTGGATGGCCACATCAGAACGTGTCAGTTTATTTTATATAAAAATAATAAAATAGTAGCTGTATAATTAAGTAATAATATTATTGTTAAATATATTTTATACCTCTATAAAATAATATTTTGCTAATTTGAGTGACAAAACCAAGAATAGGTACTGAACAGAATAAACAAAGATATAAATTTTATTAAGGTAGCTTTAAATTAAAACAATAAATATAATAATAAAACTTGAAGAAGATGCGAGGTAGGTTTCACAAAAAAATTATTTATTATTATATTAAAGTGTTTCACCTAGAACCAACACCTAACTCCTTAAAAGTTAAAACAATAAAACGGACAAGATCGTCGGACTGGCATACTGAGGGTTCCGTAACTAATCTTCGATTCCGAGGGTCGGCGATTACTATGGAGAATAACTTATTCTCTTCTCCATTATAATTTTCCCGGGGAAATCTTTCACAGGGTTGGTTCCCATTGATTTCCCCTGGATTTAGTGAGGTCCCTTGCATTTTGACAAAGATGAAAATTGTTCTGACTAAGGCGAGATTCGAGCCCGAGTAAGCTAGATTCTTATTTAGTTTACGAGCTACAATGGTCTGACAGAGAGACATAGTAGCCACACTAATATAAGGTGCCGTTTTCTTTTTTAAACAGAACCCAAAACAGGAAGGTAAAAAAATAGGATAAAGTCATAGTCTCAAAAGATTAACCGAAACCTATATGGTAAATTGATTCAAAATGGTCTACTAGAAAAATGTTAACACACACATAGTTTTTATAAACATTTTTTGGACTTACTGAGCATTAGAAAATTTACTAAAATTTCGAGTTTGAATTTTTTCACGAAAACAAGATTTCCATTAAAGGCTCTAATTTTTTAAACAAAACTCATAATAGAACGTGAATTAAATATGTAATTAATTTAATTCATTGATAAAAAAATTCTAGTTGAGTGAACCAGGCGACTTTCACTTGTTACGCCCCTTCTTTGAACATAGAACTATTTTATTATTTTTTTAATCTAATCAAACATATAATTATTACCAAACCTGTGAAAAGTTCTCTAAGTGAAAATTTGAGATCCAGATGGCTTGTGCAGTTTTTTTATCTAATAGAACCGATAATTAGATAGAACCGAATCGCATCTTACCATAGACCAGATTTCAGCCACTATTTGATATGCTCATCAATTATGAAAAAAATAGTTACTTTTTTTGCGACTCACCTAATCAACTGCTCTATCGGAATAAAATTTATACTCATTGAAGACCTCGTGATACTTAATTATCAAACAGATGAAGAAAAAAAAACGTTAGGCCTTTTTAAGAAAATTGCAAAAAAAAAAATAGAAAAGGGGAACTGCCGGTTGTCGAATATATATCAACCAAAAGCTCTCTTTACTACTTCTAGACCAAATCTAGATTAAGTTTTGATTTTTTTTTTGCTCTGTGACTTACAATTGCTAAATTCAGGGGTACACACGTATTTGGCACACCAATCAATAGAATTTTGGTTATTTTTTAGGCAATGCAACTACAAAACCAGTTTTTTTTTTCCTAAATTATATTTCTCTCTTTAAGGGCATTGTTTACTTTTATCTAGAAGTGACAAAGTGAAAGTAACTTTTAAATTCTAGGAGATAGAAGCTTCTAAAGTTTAAAGACCTCCTAGAGGGCATACTTACACATATATTAATTATCATATTGAAAAAAGAGTGTTGCTGTTTATTGCTTAAAAAAAGTAACTTTTTTTCTTTTTTCAATTCATCAAATTCCATTGACAAAGGGATAAATTCTCCCAGAAACGTTTGACTTTTATTAAACGTTTGAAGATTGTATTTATTTTAATTAATGTATGTATAAGTGAAGGTAAAAAAAATAAAGATTTCCTGTATATTAGTGTACATTACCATACCATATAGAATAATAAGCTCTTATTCTTATTTATAGTTTAATAATGGAAATAATTAATTTACTATATTTAAAAATATTAAGAATTTTAAAATGAAGATTAAAACAATAATAAAATTGAATTAGCAATACCTAAGATTTTACTTCCTAATTTGATATGTAGTGATTGAATCAAATACTTTGATGTCGAGATGAGCACAAATTATCGACTAACTCTGTATTGTGATCGCAACCGTACATGCCTGCTTCAAACTACAAAAGCGTGACCAAATTCTTTGATTTTCCAATTTCAAATCGAATGACTTTCGGGTGAACTCCAAAAAGAAATATTTCATTGGGGGGGAGCATTTGCCTTGATGTCAAAGTAGGCTGGGGGCGAGTTGGGAGTGCGTAGGGGCTATCGGGGGAGGCATCAATCGATAGAGCGGCGCATGGCCACGCCCGGACGCAGGCAGCCCCCCGTGCACCCACCCGCTCAAATACCGGGGCCCCGGTTGCGGCGCAAAGGGGCAAAGCCCCCGACGGTACCACTACAGGTACGTCGGCACCACTCCATCCTCGAGAGGCGTCTAATTCGTCCGGAGGGTTTACCATTCGCGCTTCGAGAATTTCTAACTTTGAAAGTTCAATCAGAAGAAAAATAATAAAGAAAAAAAAAGAAAAAGGTGGTGAATGTAAAGAGCCTCCAGAGAAAAATATTAAAAGTGACAGAATAAAATAAATTATTGAACTGGAAATAATGAGATAAAACAGTCAATTGTAAATTCTAAATATATATATAAAGGAATGGAGGTAATTCTTCATCTAAGATATGATCAGATTCCATATTTTTTTTTATTTGTCCCAATCATGACACTCTGAGTTCTCAGGAAAGATTGATTAGTATTTGGAAATGATAATAGCCTAATTCTTGGTCTTCACTAGATTTTGCCAATTAAAAATAATAAAATTGAGAGCAAAAATTTAAAGTTTCTAGAAAAAATTAGGATTTGAAAGCATTTGCATGTCTAAACAATAATTTAAGAGTCTAAGAACTGTTGACTGGTCGGCTCTGAAAGCATATCTACAATTTCTTTTAGAGCTTTAATTAAAATTATAATCGTGAATTAGTCATTTAAAAGAGCTGAAACTCTAATCAAATTTTGGGCCTTGTAAGAATTAACTATATCAGAGTATCTTTATTGCAGTATGAAAAATAGAGACATATTTATTCATGAATCTGATAGAAAATGCAATTATTTTTCTATTTATTTTAAACTGAAAATGTGATTGGGCAAGTGAAAAGGGCCATTATCTTCACTGACCAGTTTCTTCAGGAAAGGCAAAAATGTTAAATATAATATAAATAAACATATAATATACATACCATATGTATATAAATATTCACAAATTCATAACTCAGTCAATTTTTGGAATTATTGGGCGAGACAAAAAGGCTTTAGTTCAGTTGATTCTGTAGAAACAGGAAATACCATTAGCTCGATTTTGACCAGGGGCTTTTTCCCTTGCATCATCACAAATAATTAATATTACTCTGTCAATATAATATGTTGAAATTCTTGTTCATAATATTCTTAAAAAATGTTAAGCTGTTTTTTCTAAATTTTGGTAATTATTTATAAATAATTTACAAAAACAAAATAATTAAGAATTTATTAAGTAAATTAACTTTTAAACTAATTTAAAATTATAATCTAAGCTCACGTAAAACAGATTAAGTAATCAATTTGATCAGAAATGTTTTCAATGTTTCCTATTGATTTCAATGGGATATTTTCTTTTTCTCTTTGTTGTTTACTACGTTCAAAGCTATAGATGCAATTGAAATGCTATAAATGTGATGAAGTTTCCTCAAAGCGAAGACCAAAGTGTTCCCCACTAAGAAAATCATTGGCTGGATTTCGGTCCTTGCTTCAAACTTGGCAAGATTGATGCTAGGAAATAACCTTTTCAGTAATGATCGATGTTGATGTAAAGTCAACAAGACATCGGGATGTTTTCCAATTCACTCCTTTTGAATAACATGTATTATCAAAGAAATAGATTCAAAATCATTTAGGAAATTCGAAAATTAGTTTTTTGAATAAGGAGGTATATGAAATGAATTTGTAAATTGATTTTCTTAGAAAAAATATCCAAATCTGAGAATAAAATTAAAAACTATTTAACATTACAAGTGTTTTATTATAAGATTTTTTTTTATCGGGAACAAAGCCCATTTAGACAGCACATAAGTACTATTTAGTGTTAGTAGGGTTAGTGAGGGAGCCGAGTGTCAGTAGGTAGAAATTTTATATGCCAGCCAGGATCGAACCCCGGGCTTCCGCTCCAACATTGTCATCATCGATGCCGAAGCGGGGATAGCTCGTTAGCCAGCTCAGCTAACCCGACTCCCCATATTATAAGTTACAAGTATAACAAATTTTTTTGTGAGTCAGATTAGAAAAAATAATTGGATACTCGAATAATTTATGGAAACGATCACTACATTGAAGAAGAAAAGAATTAGAATAAGAAGAAAATTGTTGAAATATCCATATTAATAAATTGAGAATGAGTTATATATGCAGATTGACAAATTCCAAATCTTGAACGAAGTTGTATGTATATTGTGAAATTTTATGGTTTTTATTTTTTTTAATTGTATATATAAATAAACTGCAACGGATCGTTGCTAAACTTTATCCAAAGTCATTTGAAATATTTATATGTTTATTCCTTAATTATTAATCAGATATCACTTGTTATTTTCTGTCCATGTTGATTTAAATTCAAAAATAGTGATCGATTCTCATCTAATACCTACTCGAGGAATAACAATTCTGGGGGGGTCGGTAGGCTAGGCGGTAGCGTGACAGCGAGCTAACCAGGGGACCCGGGTTCGAATCCGACTCGAGGCAACCAGCCAAAATCTGACCCCCGGGGGTAGAGACAAATTTTAAAAAAATATAGCTAGTATCGTAATTGGGCTTATGGCTAGAAAGGCCGAAAAGCCAAAAAAAAAAAAAAAAAAAAACAATTCTACATTGGATTTTTGACGTTTCGATTATTATTGGTAACCATTGCTGAAGACATGGAGGAATCGACTTAAAATCAAAAATAACAATCGATTATTATCTACTACTAGAGGAATAACCTTATTGCATTCCATTTTTGATGTTTTAACTATTAATGGCAACCTCTACTGAAAACGTGGAAGAATCGACTTAAAATCAAAAAGACTATATTCTTTTATGGCAAACAACTCAAGCTTGAGTTGTTTACCAATAAAGAATAAAATATAAAATAAAAATACCCATGCTGCGCATTGGATAAAGTAAAAAATGTTTCAATTTTCAGTACTACTGAAGATGGTCTACTAGGGGTGACCGAAACTGTTTAGTAATCTATCTAATAAATAATGTTAATTGTCTAAAATTACTCTATTTATTTATGTTAGTGAATAAAGCCTTTAATTTATAAAATTGAAGAAGAAGACATTTATAAATACAAAATAAAATTAAAGACGTGCATCTAACTGCCCAATATGAAATTATAAAATTTTTGAAATTACATCTCGAATCGGAAACTCAACTTCAAAATAAAGAGAAAAATAAAAATTTTAAGAAAAAATAAAACTCTCGACTTCAAAAAATTAAATGCAACAAATAAATATCTATGACTAAAAAGTGTATAAAATAATTATTATCTTATTTAGTTACAAGTAAAAGACGAAATATTAACATGAAATTACTTTTTTAAGTCGGTGCCAAACATATAGGTACCTTTTATGAATCGCACTCGACGGATCTTAGTTAGTACGTTTGGTGGGTACGCTCGCTTATAGGTATAGTTTGTTTGGCACCGACTTAAAAAAGTAATTTCATGTTAATATTTCGTCGTTTAGTTGTAACTAAATAAGATAATAATTATTTTATACCTTTTAGTGTACATATTTTATTTGTTGCATTTAATTTTTTTGAAGTCGGTTTTATTTTTTTTTTTTAAATTTTTATTATCAAAAATAATAAATGAAGATATTGAATAAATAAAAGCTTGTAAAAGGCTAGTTTAAAAATCTGATGCTTTGAAGTAGGCTATGGAAGTGATATATTCCCAATGACCGTGTGGCCTAATGGATAAGGCGTCGGACTTCGGATCCGAAGATTGCAGGTTCGAGTCCTGTCACGGTCGAGTATTTTTTTTAATTTTTTGATAAACAATTTATTTGAATCCATTATAAATATTTTTTTAACATTATTTATCTGTAAAAATAAATAATTACACACATTATTACTTTATCAGTGAGGGTATGGTCAAGTATTGTAATCGTGCAGAAAAAAGTTTGATTTTGTTTTTTTGCTTCGTTTTCTCGAAATATCTCAAAAAAAGCTCGATAGATAGATGAAATGAATTTGTAAATTGATTTTTCATAGAAAAAATATCTCTGTGAATAAAATTAAAAACTAATTAACATTACAAGTGTTATATTATAAGTTACAAGTATAACAAATTTTTGATAGAAAAAATCGAGGGGTGAACCGCGTTTGGAATTAAGTGTACACCGTCTTTGGAATTCATTAGATATGCCCCTTAATCTTTTGTCTTCTACTTGAAAATGAAAGTGGGAATGGAAGTGTACACGATATTAGGTCGAGGTTCACCCTTCAGAAAATAAGCTGACGTGTTCTGATGTGGCCATCCACTTGACTTTACCATACAACCTGGCCCCTAAAATTATTTATGATCATGTAGGGGGGGGGGGGTTATTTTTTGCATTTTTATACTTCTCGTGTCCCACTGATTATGTATACAAAATTTGGTTGAGTTTGGTAAATGGCCAAGATTTTTATTTTTGACCCTACACCCCCACCTCTCCCCCATTTTGGGCTGTTAGTTTTTGCATGTTTAGACTTCTGGGGTCCACTGATTATGTATACAAAATTTGGTTGAGTTTGCTCAAACAGCATAGATTTTTAATTTTTAACCTCCACCTTAATTTTGGGTCGATATGCACCAAAATTTAATCAGCTCTTAATCTCAATGGACCAAAACTACTCGATATTCACACTAGTTTTTGAGCCAGCTCGTCCACAAAAACTTGGTAACGCACAGACTAACAGACAAATATATATTTTGACAAAACAATTATTATCTCGAAAAATATAATTTTTTCGATGTTCACTTATTATTAGAGCTTTTTTTTTAGAGCGAAATGCCAAAAAGTAAACATCGAAAAAATGATATTTTTGGAAATATTAATTATTTTCAAGATAAGAATTTATATTTAAGGACCAAATCTAAATTTTAATAAAATGATTTTATATTGCATATCAGAGAGCCTCGTCCCCTCAAGAGTCGAACCCGAGTACTAACACGCTTGCCGGGCAGGTTACGTCTACCCTCGAGACAAAAACACACTCTGACATGCAATATATTACGAGAAGCTAGCATTTTATAAAATTATTCTATTATTCTAAAAAAATTTGGACTTTAAATATAAATTCTTATCTGGTTGGTTGCACCGTGAGTTGTATTTTTGAAAAAATTCCATGTTATTTTCAAAAAAAGATACTCAAACCTTCGGGTTAATTATTTTAATTAATTATTTTGTCAAAATGTCTGTTAGTACGCGAGCACGTTACCAAATTTTGTGTAGGGTATAGGTCAAAAACTAATGTCAATATCAAAATAAATTTCAGATGTAGTTTTTTTGCATTGAGATTTAAGATTGTTAAAATCGAACCTCAAATTAAGGGGAGTGGGATTTTTTAAAAAATTAAAATTTTCAAACTAAAAAAAAAATCAATAAAAAAAATTGCTATAAAATGGTTTTATAATAAAAAAAGATTCATCATTTTTTTCGAGGACCAAAATTGGGGGGGAGGGTTGAAAAAATAGAACTTTCAAATATAAGTTCTAGATCCTTTGATCGATTTGAACGAAATTTCGCATACGACCTTATGAAAATGACTCAATATGAAATTGATAGCGGAAAAAGAGGTGGAGGGGTTCAAAAATACTTTAAAATAATAAGATTTTCAAACAAAAATCGAAGAAAGCTGATATTTACAATAGAAAAGTCTCACCCCCCCCCCCCCCCCTTAATTTTGTTTAAATTTCAACCAAAATCAAATAAATTTTAATTCAATATAAAAGAGGAGATGTTCATTATTATTTTATGCTGTGTTGATTGATTCAATTTAGTTACAACCAAACGACGAAATATTAACATGAAATTACTTTTGAAGTCGGTACCAAAAATATACATTTTATGAATCGTACCGATTAATCTACTTAGTACTTGGCGGGCATGGTCATTGTGTTTGTTTAGGACCGACTTCAAAAGTGGATTTCATAAATATTTGCCAAATTCAAATTAGAGCAATTATTTGAAAATTTTGTGATTTTATCGATTTTTTGAATTTCGTTATTTTTATTTGTTGCATTTAGTTTTTTTTGTCGGTTTTATTTTTTTTTATAAAAATTATTATTATTTTTACTCTTTTAGTGATTAATAGTGACTTAATATAATACCTTGCATGCATCTGGTAAGAGAAAGCGTCGGGTGAATGAATCAGAAAATGATAATAAAATTCAATTCATAAATGGAGAAATTATCTCGAAACGTTAGCGGGTTTTAAATGAACGTTTAAAAAAATGTTTTATAAAAGATTGTATTTATTATAATTTCGATTATTTGCTCATAAGAATTGGAGATTTACGTTATTTCATCATTGATCATATCATCAGAACTTGACCAAATTAATATGGGACCACCCCTAAGGTACCACCTTTCCAATAAAAAAAGAATCATCGAAATCGGTCTACGAGGCAAAAAGTTCTCGCTGAACATACATAAAATAAATAAATAGATATCTTGACTATCTTGGAGCTATACTGATCCAAACGCAGAAAGAATGATTAAAATCGGTTCATAAATAAAGAAGATATGCCTGAACAAACATAACAAAAAAGGTCCAATACCAATGAAATTTATATTTTTACCGATCGGAAACTAGACTGAACCCAATGCAAAAAAAAATCATCAAAATCGGTTCACAATTGGCGAAGATATGAGGTAACATAGACACGAAAAAAAAATCAGTCGAATTGAGAACCTCTTCCTTTTTTGAAGTCGGTTAAAAATACAACTATCAATATAAGTCCTTGGCCAGGGGTCAACAACGCGGTGCCAGTGAAACAATGTTTAAGTGCCCGTCGTTCAAATAACTAAATTGAAGAAATTTTGACTTTTAATTGACTTTTTCACAAAACAATTTCAAAGCATTTATTTAAACAAAACCAATAAAACAAAATATTTTATTTTAGTAATAAAAAAATTTGATATCTATTTAATATGTGTGTACCGAGAAAATAAAAATATAATAATAATAATAAAGAATAGAGGTAGTGGAATTTAATTTTTTAAATCAATTTTTTTCTAAAATATAACTTTACCCAGTAATAAATAAAGAAAAACCTTTTTTTAATTAAAGAAAATCGAAAAGTTATATTAATATTGTATTTCTTGAATTCGTTTGAAATTGTTTCAAGGATTTTATTTTAAAAGGTTTGGATCACATTCTTTTGCCGAATCGACTAAGTGTGTTTTCAAATTGAAATCTTCGTGGTTTGATTTAGCAATCAAGACTTCTTATTTAAAAGAGTTAAATATTTATTTCAGAAAATATTTCGTTCACTATTTCTTTAATCAATTTCAAGTTAAATTTGTTATGACTATTGTAGAAAGCTTGATGATTTCATGATTAAAAATTTCTGAAGTATATACATTTTCTTAAGACATTAGTGTGAGTCAATCTTCAAATTCTGGAAGCTTCAACAAGGTATGAGGCCAATTTATTTTCTTGAACTGAAAAATAAAATGGGCTGATTTAATAAAAATTCGTATTATAGATGATTATAAATTAATTTAAATTTAGAAAAAATAAAACAGTGATATATGTGTTGCCTACTAACAAATTATATAAGTAATTATTTGGGAATGAACGCAGTGTGGTGAGGCGTATCGAGTTTCCGGTGCATATCAGGATTTTATTCCCAACTAGACTTGTATTAGCTACAATGATTAATGTTCAAGAATAAAAATTATTTTACTTTTATTATAATTAATTTCATTATATAAATTACTTTAAAGTATTAGAACATTTTTCTTTAAATTTTAACTCATAAGTCGCGCATTTTGTGTTTTATCTAGAGCGGGCTAAACAAAGCACGTAACTAAGGTATAATATTGGTATATGGAGCCTAAATGAAAAATTTACTGTATGATTTGACCCTTATCAAAAAAAAAGTTTGCTGACCCCTGCTATATATCATAATAATGCATTAAAATCTCAATAAAATCATAAAATAAAATAAAAGTTTCTGCATTTTTGACCCAACAGTTTTCAAGCAAGAAAACTCCAAGTCGAACTAGTTATTCGCAGTGGAATTACAAAAATTGTGGCGACAAAACGATATATTTACGATGTTTCGTTCCTAAGTAATCGTGGGTATTGGCAGTGGCGGATTATATGGTAAGCGGAATGAGCGGCCGTGGGGGGCCCCGTGCTGGTAAGGGGCCCCATAAAAGGCCGATTGTGTTAAAGTGTTTTCTTAAACATTGTTTTATAAAAAAAAAAAAAATAATAATAATAAATGTTTTGTTAATAAATACCATAATTTGAATATAATCGTTCATGGTTCAGAATTTTTTTTATTTTTTGTTTAATTGATTTTGAGGGCCCCGTCATTTTACCGCTTAGGGCCCCTACTTGACTTGATCCGCCACTGGGTATTGGAATCCAGACATACATACACACACATATGATTTTCTTCATGTTTCAGGCATTTTTAATAAACACAATGACCAAACAAAATTTCAAGTGAATTCAATATTAGATCTACCAGGCAGGTAGGTTTCGCCAGCCACCTGGAAATACCCAGTAATGTTTTAAGTAATTGAATTTATCCCATATTAATTAAACCAAAAAATATATTTTTAATATTTTATAAAATTTAATTAGGTATATATAGTAGGATTTCTGTCGCCGGAGAGCGTACCTAGTCTTGAAAAAGTTTTCATTTACATAGCGCTAATTTATAAGTTCAAAGTAGACATAAATTTCATCGGGGGAAATTAATTGTTTATTTATTATTTACATATTTTTAATGTTGAATATTTGTTGATAAACATTCTATTAGAAATTAAAAATCTTTATATTTATTTTTTTTAATAATTTAATTATATAATGTAAAAAATTAAGAGAATAGTATATAAGTATATATGTATAAAATTCTATTTAAACCCGGAAATTGACCAATTTTTTTTTGATTTGGAAGTTAAGACAAAACATGATTTTCTTCCTTAAAGATTTTTTGTTTAAGTTTACTATAATCTTTGTTTTTATTGTCATTTGATTAATTTTTAACTCTAACGGTAGTTTAAGGTTCAATTTGGTTTCCTGGAGCTATTTGAAGCCATTAGAATGGATAAGCAACATGAGTCAATGGCAATTAAAGATTTTTATTTTCATTGAAATCGTATGAAGTGTGACAACCCGGAAGAGGTAGCAACTATAAATATCACCACAAAGGATTGTTGATAAGTAAAATTCATTTTACTATTTAAATATATATGCGAATTTATATATATAGATATTTATATAGTTTAGTGAGTAGAGTAGAATTCTTTAGAAATATAATTATATATTTTATTTTTTATTTTAATGTTGTGGAACCGTTAGAAATTCCTTTAGCAAAATAAAATAAGTTGGTATTAAAAGAATTCGAAGTGAAAGTAATTAAGTTTCAGATGAGAGTATGGAGTCCTTCAAGACGTCATGCTAGAACTTCTCCGTTGCATTGCATGGATTATGGCTTTCATCTATATTATTCTCTATTTGGGATTAGTCAGCTTGATTCTTGTGCTCCGGTGGCATTTGGCACACAATCCATGGACTTGAAAGGTTGAATAACTTTCAAATTGGTGATAATATGCGAAAACAAGGACAAGAGAAAATTCCTTAAGAACAAAATGCACATAATATATATAATTCTTAAAAATTTTGAAAATACACTTTATGAAATACTACATATTTACTTTTTTTCTAAGGGAAATCAAATATAAAATTAGATGTAAAAACTTGAAAATTAAATGTTTTATTTGCCTTTTTTTAAACATAAATACTTAAAAGATAAGTAATCAGATAATATCAGTTGTTTTTACCTTATAATGTAGTCTTGAATCAATCTTATTTGAAGAGGCGTTTCGAACAATAGCTATCGCGCCTCTTCGGCCAAGAGCCCACTCAGGAACGAAGATATCCAGCGGAAGATGAGGAAGCGTCATTGCGGTCACCATTTTTTAACAATTAAAACGGATGGCACTTTAAAAATGGAGTAACGGAGGAACTTATTGGTTTATTTTGGAGAATAAATTTAGTCTTTGCGAATTCCTCTCATGAGATTGGTTAAAGGAGTATACTGGCGACGTGGCTGGTAAAAGCAGACTGCTGCAGGGCTATGCCTGGTTTGAGCCTACTTTCCGAGTCCCGTCGCTTTCTCAAGCACGGCAGTTTAATGAATCCTCACTTTTGATTATTTTCATACAAAATTAGATATATTAAACTTCTTCGAAAGTTTCATATCTGGAAAAAAAAGAAGAAAATTACGATAAGATTTGAAAGAAATGAATTGAAGAAATAGTGTCACAGTTTAAATTTCATGAAATTAAACATTATCCAATTTAAAATCCTTTAAACAAATTAATTATAATTTTTAAATTTAAAAAACAAAAGTACTTATTATTAAAATATATAGAAAATGAACTAATTAGTGGGGCGCTGAATTGGAACTAGTGTGTAATAACATAAGTCTTAGCATGCGCTTAAGATAATTATAATCTCTTTATAATTTTAATTTTTATCACAAATACACACATAATATGATTATTTTTGTCACTTTTTTATTTATTTTATACCGCCTTGAACAAACCTCGCTAACTACTCTCAGACGCTATTTTACGCTCAGTTATCTTCTGACACAAATATGGACCAAAATTCTTCTCCATCTGGGTCTTCTCGACGGATCTGCAAGCATTTTCTTGTCGCCCTGAATGTAATTTATAAACGAGTCATAAAATTAATAGGAGATTCCTTTCATTTTCTAAACATTTCTGCTCTTTCCCTTTTTTTAAATAAATACCAACATGGCATTATATTCTAATGAAATAAAATCGATAATCTCTCCTAAAACAAGAAACATTTGTTAGTTGTTTATTTATAGAGAAACCAGCTCTCTTTGTCATCTTTTATATCTATATGACGTCTAAAGCTTAGGTATATCTCAGACTCCAATTCAACCCTGAATATCTGTAATCTAGCCCCCCCCCCCCCCCCTTTCCCCTGTTATCTTCTAGAAAGCATTAAGATTCATTTAGACTATTTTTTTGGATTCCTATCTACGTGATATAATAAATATAAAAGATAACTAACTAATACTTCTATTTATATACATGTCATTTAATTTTATTTATACTTAATCTGGTATCTGATAGATTATTAATAAATTTATTTCTGTATTTCAATCAGAAAATAACTAAAATAAGATTTGACTTTTAAGTAAGTTTCCAATTTTTTCCACGGGTTCAAATTGTGTTTGTTGATAATTTCTAATAACTATTCTAGACGCTTCACCAAAAACAGAAAATTGAGATTCAATTTCTAACATTCAAATGAGTAAAATTTGAGATCTGTGTTGTTTCTTGGTAATATTTAGAATATAAAATTTGTTTTTATTATTATTTTTTAAGATTTTTAAATTAAAATATTGTCTTCTAATTAAAGGGGAAGAATAAATGAGGTTTGCGCAATTTCACCCGGTTAGTCCATGACTTCGCATTGATTTGGAATGTATTATATATAAAGAAACAAAAGTGCGCCAGTCAGAGTTGACTGTTGCATGTTGCATCCTAAAATATTCAGGAAATATCCGAGTCGAAAATAAATCTATACAAATCCAAATTACTGAGAAGCTTATGTCCCAACGAACTCAGTTAAATTATACGTTAGAGCCGACATTACAAATTTAAGTGACAACATAGACCTTAACAAATTTGTTTAGAATACTATGACTTGACAAATTAAATGAGAATTTTTCATTTAAAAATGAAAAGCCGAGTCTTTGGAAATCAAATGGGATTTCAAAGCCTTTAGTAGGTATTCCTCGACTTATGTCTGAAATAGGTTCCTAGACATCGAACGTAAGTCGAGTTTCATAAAAATAAAAAACAAAAAAGATTAGTAGATACAAAATCCAAATTCAAAGCCCCGCATTTCCTATATATAACAAACAGTTCAGGAGATTCCCTAAAATATGTAGGTACATAGGTACTACATATATATTCAATTTTACCGAAATCCCCGCAACTTTTTGTTTCATTTATGTAATATGCCCAATTGCCCATGTATGAAAGAGACAAACACAAGGTCGTTAGTGCGAATCGTCATAAGTCAAGGACTGCCAATAAATATTTTTATTTTCTTTGTTTTTAATTAATTTTGTCCAAAATAGGATAAGGCGATGCCATTAAAAAAATTATTTTCCCCGAAATTTTCCAATTTATAGAAATTAGGACTTTTAATAAATTTAGTTAAATTTATATAGTAATAATAATTTGCTAGTTAGAAAATCAACTGCAAGTTGTAATTTTATTCAGATTAAATGTATATTTTAGAAGAAAAATATTAATTTAATGATTAGATAAACTTTTTAAATAAAGGATTTTACTCATCATTTTGAAAGATTAAATTGCTATATGATAAGAGCCCTTGACTATTAGTTGGAATTTTAAGCATATTAATAAAAGGGATTTTTGATTTCAGGGAATAAATAACTTAAGCCTAAAAGGAGATTTCAAAAGTAAATAAGCTAAAGTGTTCTGATGTGGCCATCCACTTGACTTTACCATACAACCTTGACCCTCACTTATATTTAATATAATCATGTAGGGATGGGGGGGGGTTAGTTTTTTGCATCTTTAGATTACTGTGGGCCCACTGATTATGTATACAAAATTTGGTTGAGTATGGTACAAGGGCCTAGATTTTCATTTTTTGACCCTACACCCCCCCCCTTTGGTCGGTTAATTTTTAGATTTTTAGACTTTTGGCGTCCCAATGATTATGTATACGAAATTTCGTTGAGTTTGGTAAATGGCCTAGATTTTCATTTTTTGACCCCCCAGTTAGTTTTTGCATATTTATATTTCTGGGGTCCCACTGATTATGTATACAAAATTTGGTTGAGTTTGGTCAAATGGCCTAGATTTTTAATTTTTAACCACCCTCCACCCCCCTTAGTTTTGGGTCGATATCTACCAAAATCTAATCAGCTCTTAATCTCACTGGACCAAAACTACGTGTGAAATTTAGTTTCGATATTCACACTAGTTTTTGAGCTAGCTCGTCCACAAAATTTGGTAACGCACAGACTAACTAACAGACATTTTGACAAAACAATTATATGTATCTCGAAAAATATAATTTTTTCGATGTTCACTTATTTGAGCTTTTTTGTAGACCGAAATGGCATGGTTTCGCTCTATTTTTTAAATCAAAATAGTTTCAGCCGTTTTTGAGATATTTCGAAAAAAAGAAGAAAAAAAACACTTTTTTCATGCACGATTATAATACTTGACCATACCCTGTATGGTAAAGTAAAAAATTAGGGATTCTCTCCTTTTGCATTTTTATTTCATTTATATGTTACTTCTTCAATAACAAAAAATTATTTGGGTAGGCAAGGACGGATGGAATAAATTACATGACAATAGTATAAGAAGGTAAAGCTCATGTTCATGATTAGCACTCTCCTCGCAATAAGATTTACTAGGTGAAGGACGAATAAACTAAAAAAAAAACTCTTCAAATATTTCAACTAATAAAAAAGTCACAAATCAATTTAGAAATTATGTAAGAGGAACTGTATGTGAGCAGCTGTGTATATAGAAGCATTGATTATTTGGAATTAGAACAAAATTAAATATTAATTATAATAATTAGTAATGAATTAATAGGGAGATTATTATGTCCATTCTTTAATTATTGAGAAATTTAAAAAGTTTTTATCATTTATATATTATCTTCATTTACGTGAATCTCACCAAATTATCTAAGTAAATTAATTATAAGATTAATATAAAGATCTCATTTTCATCCTTTCGATGACTCTGATTAAATCATTAACATTAGTAACATATAATGTAATTAAAATTGGAAGAAAAAGTGAAACTTTTTCAAGACTCGGTATGGTGTTTGAAGTTTCGGTGAATTAATAATTTTTGACGCCATTTACTTTATAGAAATTTAATTTAATTTAGACAATCCTTTTGGTAGTCCTTTTTAACCTAATCCTACCTTTTATTCTCATAAATTCAAATTGATTCAAAAATAAAATATTTATTTTTTTATACAATTTATTAAATGGTAATTTAAAAAGACACCTGTTTAATTGTTTAATATTAGAAACGGATTAAAATCTCAATAAAACTATTCAAAAAAATAAGTTTTCTGCATTTTTTAACCAGAAGTTCTGAACAAAAAATCCCAAAATCGAATCAGTATTCTGCATGGGAAATATAAATATTTTAGCACAAGAACGAACTTTCTACGACTTTTCGTTCTTAAGTTATCGTGCGGACCTGAATTCAGACAGACATATAGGATGGTCCAAAATGATGTCCACATTTCGGAAACATTTTTTGGGTGCATTCAATACTAGGCTCGGCCAACAGGGAGACTAACCTGCCTGCTGAGCGTATCGAACTGAATAGGATAATTTGAATAATAATATGAATTAAATTCAAATGCCAAACAAAAATGATTTTTGAGAGAGAATAAAGTATCTTCGAAATACCCCTTAAAAAAAATAATTATGTTTCTCATCTACGTGGGTAGAAAATATGTTACTGTAAAATCTGAACGATAGGAGAGGCAGAGAGAAAGAGAACTGGAGTTATGAAATATGTTGCTATGGGAAAATTGAAGATTAAATATACTTTATAAAGTTTATTTGCATCAAATAGAGCACAACAACCTCAATGATTTCTTCTTATGAATCATCAATCCTGCTACTCTAAGCAAACAAAATCTTTTCAATTAGTTCTCGATAGGATTAGAGAAAAGAGGGCTTGTGGAAGAATTTGGGGAAGAGAAAATCCCAGATAGGGAGGGCGCACGTTGAGACGCCACTAATTGCTTAGAGATAAAAGACGGGGGAGAAGAGCTAGAGAAGAATATTTTAATTGAAAAGTTTTTATTTTGCCGAGAGTAGCAGAGTTGTTGATTCATCAAGAGAAACAAGGAGATTGTCCTCTGCTTGATGCAAATAAACATACACCATATATATTTGAAATATATGTGTGCTTATTTGCATCAAGCAGAGGACAACCTCCTTGTTTCTCTTTATAGAATATTTTACTCAGATAATGAGAGATATGGGATTTGAGTCTTTTAGAGAAGTGAAAGAATTAGAATCGTTAGAATCAAATACAAGAGAGTTATTGCATCAAAACAATATATGATGATAACTTATTAATGATCATTATAATGGTGAATAAATTTTTCGGATTTTATAGTTTGGTCCATTTGGAGACATTTATTTTCATATTTCTAATGTTTTCTCGGAAATTATTTTTATATATTTTATCTACTTTAAACCATTGAGTTTTTAATTATATTTTTAAGTAAGTTTATAATTTTTAATAATCTGGGAAAGATTTAATCATCTTACAGTAGCGATGGACTTGAATTTGTTGCTTTATTCAGCTATTTCAATTTCAATTTTCATTAATAGTAGTTTTGTTAATTTCCTTCCATGGTTTATTAAACATTGATAGGACTTGAATTTTTTATGATAGCTTGAGCTAAAAATTACAAATAAAATGAATGATAGATTCAATCATGTTTAATCATCATTTGAATAGCTACAGCAGTTGTCGACTTACAGATTACAGATTTTTTCTGAAATAGGTGTCAAACTTAAATAATAAAGTAACAAGTTTCAAGTTAATCTCAACTGGAGCCATTCAAATAATTAGTAGAAAAAGAGATATATGTATAATAAAATTATTTATACGGGTGAAGATGGGTAATATAATGCGTTACAACGTATGTGTGCACCACTGGGTGGTATACCTAAGGTGACCATTTGTCCTTTTAAATACGGGACAGTTACATATTTAGATGTTGAGTCCCGTATATTTTGAAACAATGAAATTGTTCCCTTTTTAAACTAGTGTCCCGTAAAAGTCCCGTCTTGGAGTAATACTTATAATTAGAGACCGGATTCCTATGCAATTGCATATTTTGTTTGCAGCCACATACGACCCAGGGGATCAATTCTCTATGCTCTATTCTCTTGCATCTAGAATATTGTGGGTTAAATTTTATACTGCATATTTGAGTAATATTGCATAAAATTGCATATTTGAAGAAATTTTTGTCAAATATTGCCTATTTCGCGCCAAATACAGATTTTTTAAAAGTAAATTTTCAAAGAAAGAATGAAAAAAAAATGAAGAAATATATAATAAAGTTCCTTTAAATTTGCCCCCATTAAATCTGAGGATATGGAGAGCTCCTTTTCAAAGCATAAATCAATTTTAAGTGACTGTAGACAAAATAACCTGAAGATAATTAAGAAAAATACTTGTCAACTCAAGTTATTCACAATTACAATCAAATTTTAATTGTTAAGGGAGAATGGTGTGGGTTCTTGGTGAAACATTTTAAATAAAGTAAAGAAACTTTTTAAAATTTAAAATATAATATACTAGGTAGGTTTCACATAAATAAAAGATCAGATGCTTGTTTAGCACGACTCTATAAATATATATTTAGGGGAGTTCACAAAGGACACGCCTGAAGATGGGCTTATACCTCGAAATATAAAGTTTCTAAAAGAATTTTCAAAAAAAAACTTTAGTTCAAATTTTAATTATTTTTGAGATCCTTTGTTAATTATTTCTTTATTATTATATTATTATTTTTTTTTTAATGGCCTTTGGTAACTATAGCCCATTTTAGTGTTCGTGTGTAGGAGTTTTAGTGCATAAAAACATTTATTTGGCTATTTTTTAATGCATATTTCAACGTATAGTGCATATTACTTGCATATTTCACCATTATAACTGAATATTTTATGGCATATTTTGGCAGTTTTTACTGCATAAAAATCCGGTCTCTATTTATAATCTAAATTTCTTTAGGTTTTTTTTCGTTGTAAATGGGTAAATGAGTAGAAATGTTTACACATTTTACAACTGCAAACATTACCCATGGGAACATAAATAAAATAGTCGAATTTTGCTTTTGTTTCCATGCCTCTAATGCCCTTATTACAGAAATAATATTTTCTTGGATGAATAATCTATGCTCCTTTGAAAAAACTCAACTTACCTAGCATCAGTTCTTACCCCTATCCCCACTTCTATTTATATGTCCCGTATTTCGCTTAAAGATAAATAAATGGTCACCTTAGGTCGAGAGGTGAACCGCGATTGGAATTAGGTGTACACCGTCTTTGGAATTATTTTGGAATTCATTAGATAATCTATTGTCTTCTACTTGGAAATGAAAGTGGAAGTGGAAGTTGGTGTACACGATTTTAGGTCGCGGTTCACCCCTCGCCTTAAGTATACCCGGTACATTCCCTCTCACTTATAAATTTGATTATATATATCCTTTAAAAAAAATGTTATCATTAATATTATTTATAATGAATGAATCACTAAATAAACTCATCAAAAAATATATATATATATATTTTTAAGTATTTAAAATAGTTTTATATAAGTGAGTTTGCGCAAAAATTTGAACTACTTGCTAGATAGGGGCGGGTATTTATAATTGAATTAACAAATAAAAATGTTTTTTTTTTTTCGTTTTTCTTGAATTGAAACAGAAAAGTAAAACTATTTAATTTTAGAAAACAGAAAGTGAAGATTATTAAATAAACTAAAAGATTTTAAAATTTCATTATTAATTACATATATATATATATATTGAATATATTTGGAATAGATTTATAAAATAAATAATTGAAAATGAAAGTAGGGAAAAATATGCTAAATGTAATATCTGGTTGGATGTTTAAAATTTAAAGGGCTGAATATACTCACATAATTTGAAAAGATTAATGACAGGACAGCAAATAAATGTTGGTGTTGCACATTAGAATGAATAATTGATGATTTTTCCCCAGTGTTCATTCAAAATTATCACTTTTCATATCTTTTTAATAAGCATTGGCCTAAAAATTTAAATAAATTTGCACGTGTCAAAGTTATTTAATTTCTAATGTCAAAATTGAGCAAGTTGTGGCAATCTGTTTAAAAATAATTCATTGATCAATTACTAATAAATGGAAGAATTGTATGAGGAGACACATTTGTTTTATCAGTAATACAGTAGACATCACTAAACCAGGAAGAACAAGTTTGTTTTGTTTTGTTTTAATAGTAAATACACATTAATAGTTTTATATATATATAGGATATTATCGTATTTAAGCAGACAATAAACTAGAGGGCAGCACAGTCGATTGAACCGGTAAAAATTGAATGAAAATTTATGGATGTTTATTAAAAGGTTTCTGAAAATTAAATATAAAATCACTTTCAGCAGTTTCTAAGGTTAGACCTTAATCATTACTCTTTTAATAAGAAATATTTTATCTGTTATTTCTATAATTTAAACAAGAATAAAACAAAGGTTTTTAAGGAATCTGGTGTTGGTACTTGGTGAAACATTTTTTAAAATTATTGGATAAAAAATACTTGGTAGATAGCGTTTTTCTTTAGGAGACGGAATGGTATAAATATGTAATTGGATGTAGATGAAGGCAGTCCACGGTGGTTGTAAAAAATAAGACTATAATGGTTTTATTATTTTACATTTATTCGGTAAACCGACGTTCAACAGACATGTTTTCTTGGCATTGTCAAAGGAGACAGGAAGTAATTATGATTTGAACTACTTTCATTGACTTTTCGTTACCCTGAAGGAGAGAATAAATCTCCGAAACGTCGGTTTAACGAATAAATGTAAAATAATAAAACCATTATAGTCTTATTTTTTACAACCACCGTGGACTGCCTTCATCTACATCCAATTACATATTTATACCAGTCCGTCTCCTAAAGAAAAACGCTATCTACCAAGTATTTTTTATCCAATAATTTTAAAAAATATTTCACCAAGTTCCAACACCAGATTCCTTAAAAACCTTTGTTTTATTCTTGTTTAAATTATAGAAATAACAGATAAAATATTTCAGACATGTTTTCTTGGCATTGTCAAAGGAGACAGGAAGTAATTATGATTTGAACTACTTTCATTGACTTTTCGTTACCCTGAAGAAGGAGAGAATAAATCTCCGAAACGTCGGTTTGACGAATAAATGTAAAATAATAAAACCATTATAGTCCTATTTTTTACAACCACCGTGGACTGCCTTCATCAACATCCAATTGAATACTTGGTAGATTTCACATTAAGATATAAAAAAATAAAACGAATTTATTTTTGGAGAATCTTTAATCTCGATATATATATTTCGGGTGACTAACCCATCAAATTCCGGAACTGATAAAATATTTAAAAGACTCCGCTTCATTTCGAACCACGTTACAAACCCTAAAGTTTCAACTCTTAGAACATCTGGAATAACTCCTGCTTTATATAATAAAAACACTTTAGGTTCACAACTAATTAATAATAAATT
Organism: Forficula auricularia; assembly: GCA_024734495.1. Taxonomy (NCBI): domain Eukaryota; kingdom Metazoa; phylum Arthropoda; class Insecta; order Dermaptera; family Forficulidae; genus Forficula; species Forficula auricularia. The sequence continues at coordinate 3,260,566 of JALMQS010000162.1, forward strand.
AGACAAAATTGACAAATTAGATAAATCAGGTGTATGTAAATTGACTTGTGATAATTGCGAGGCAATCTACTAGGACAAACTGGACGCTCTTTTAGAAGTCGCTACTCGGAACATGAAAGAGCCTTTAATAGTCTTAGCAGATCAGATGATATTAATATGGAATCTACTTCTACCTTTGCCAATCATCTACATTTGAATAAACACACCTCTTCTATTAGCCACCTCGTTCCTTTACATTTCGAAAGAAAGGGCTTACGTTTAGATTTTTTAGAGTCAAAGGAAATAAAATTAGTTCTCTCAAATAAAACGAATATACTAAATAATCAATTAGAAGTTAGGAAAAGTACAATCATTGATTACATTCTTTAAATATTTGCAAATTTGTTTTCATTAATTCTTCCCCCCACCCCCTACACCTACCTGAGTGTAGATCCTCATTTATCAGAATGCCATTCAAAATTAAACAAAATAGACTTCCTACCTTTCTCCCTCCACTAAGTTTAAATATTTACCCTTTGTTTTTTAAAAATAAATTTTACGATTGACTTGTATTCAAATTCGACTTATCCAGGTCAGTTACTTTCTGTGGCTCCTGAAGATGGGTTAGTCATCCGAAATATATATATCGAGATTAAAGATTCTCCAAAAATAAATTCGTTTTATTTTTTTATATCTTAATGTGAAAGCTACCAAGTAATTTTTATCCAATAATTTTAAAACCAAGGTCCTAGATTGTATATAAAAAAACGAGACAGGAATGCATCAAAATTAACCAAGAAAACCTAGAAGGAGTTAAGGAATTCCGCTACCTAGGAAGTAAAATAACATGGGATGGGAGGAGCGAAAACGAAATTAAATCAAGAATTGCCCAAGCAAAAATTGGGTTTAATTCAAAACAAAAACTACTATGCTCCTCCTCAATCATCTTAGAAAACGGAAGATGCTATTGAAGACATATGTATGGAGCATAGCCATGTACGGGTGGGAAACTTGGACAATTAGAGAAGAGGAGTGAAAGAGATTAGAGGATTTCGAAATGTGGTGCTACAGAAGAATGATGAACATCAAATGGATGGATAATTTTTTTTTTCCTCCCTGGCCTTGCTCATAACAAAGCATTTGGCCAACTCTATAGTATTAAAATTTTATTTTTACCCCATAACAAGGACCAATATGACACCAGAGCGGCACCCCACACAGCACAGCAATAGGCGTACCCGCGGCACACGCCTCTCGGGCCACAAAAAGTTCCTGCCTTGATCCTTAGTATAAAAACTGAGGCCTAAGATGTAAAAGGTCTCTAAGGATCATTGTCGAAGACTATGAATAAGTTATGTAATGGCTTTAAGGAATTCATAATATATAATGATTAAATGAGATATGGAGTAGTATGTCAAGTGTTATTCCAAAACCATCCAATAGACAAAATGTGCCCTATTATTATCTTGGTAATATCCGATTTAAAATTTGTATAATGGAGAAGAATTGTCATTCGTGTTGGTAGCAAAAATTTTTCCTTAGTAATATCAGCGTAAAATTTGTCAATTTTGAACTTATATCTATCACAGTTCAAATATATATGATCAATATCCCAAATATTTTCAGCACCGCACACGCAAAATGGAGTATCCCTGACTCCCAGTCTATGTAGGTGAGACGGTGATGTGGGAGCATGACTGCTACGAAGACGAAATATCAGTGTGGACAGATTTTTAAAATAATTGTTTTATATGAACCAAGGTGTATGGGGAATTATAGGAACGATTTTAAAGAGATGACCTCCTTTGGTCTTACTGCTCTCTGCCCACTGTTGTTTCCATTTTGTTAGTGATTTATTTTTAATGATGTTATAGGTGTCAGATATAGGAAGAGCAATGTTTAAAAACTCCCCATCCACCCTGGCTAGATTATCAAGTGGATGGATAAAATTACAAATGAAGATGTTCTTGGAGGAATCGGAGAAAGAAGAACCTTGTGGAAGAGTCTGAAGAAGAGTAGAGGTCAGATGATGGGGCACACACTGAGACATGGGGACTGCTTAGGGATATCTTGGAGGGGGAGGTGGGAAAGAAAAGGGGAAGGCCCAGATCAGAATATTTGAGCAAAATAATGGGGGATATGGGATGCGAGACATTTAGAGAGGTCAAACAGCTGGCGGGGGACAGAGCCGAGTGGAGACGGGTGGTTGCGTCAAACCAGTCTTAGGACTGTATGCTCGATGATGATATGGTGTTATTTCTCATGGGTTAAATTCAGAATTAAAAGATAAAATATTTATAACTTAAGACTGATGAAGGATAAATCTTCGAATATATAGTCTAAAATAAATAAATTAAAAAACCCTTCAATTTAAAAAGAAAAAAAAGGTAAATTATATATATATATATATAATTTGCATTAAGCAGGACAAGATCATTGATTTCTTTTTATAAACAGGCCCGAGGAGAGGGAGGACAGGGGAGTAGTTACCCGAAAGGGGCCCGGCACTACCACTATTAAATTAATTTTTGTACTACTAAAACCTATTACTTATTATAATAGGTGTACTAATATGTTTTCGCCGTTTGACAAAGTTGGTGCCACCAGTAACTTATGATTAAAATTGTCAGAATTAAAACTTAATTATAGTCGTAACCTTGAAATCTTAGTGAATTTTCATCAGTATAATGTATTTTTTTTTGTGTGTGAAAATGTCGAGTTTTGAGCCGAATAAGCGTCATTTGCGGAACTTTTGATTTACTTCTTTAATTTGAAAAAATCTCCAGCTAAAGCACATCGATTGCTTTTGTAGTAGCATATGGTGAGGCTTCCTTAAGTGAGAGAAGTTACCGTGAGTGGTTTCAAAAGTTTAAGAAGGGTGAATTTGGCATCGAAGCCGAAATTGTACGAAGACGCGGAATTGAAAGCATTATCGGACTAAAATTCGTGCCAAACGCTAGAAGTACTTCCACAAACATTAGGAGTGACTCATCAAGCAATTTCACATCGGTTGAAATCATTGGGAATGATTCAAAAACAAGGAAATTAGGTTCCATATGAACTGACGCCGAGAAACGTTGAACGCCGATTTTTCACAAAACCGGTCAAAACCTATTTGGAAACACTCAATTGGGAAGTTTTACCCCACCCGCTATATTCACCAGACATTGCTCCTTCTGATATCCACTTGTTTCGATCGATGGCGCATGGACTGTCTGAGCAGCACTTCACATCATATGAAGATACCAAAAATTGGGTCGATTTGTGGATAGCCTCAAAAGATAAAGGATTCTTTCGAAGCGGTATCCGAATGCTGCCAGAAAGATGCGGAAAAGGAGTGGCAAGCGATGGACAATATTTCAATAAAACTTAAGATTGCATTCTTTCATAATAAATGCCCAATTTTTGATTAAAAGCGGCGGAAACATATTTGTACACCTTATAAATACCATTCCATCAGTATTTTCTTATGACGTTGTCACGTTCAACTATCGTCAGTAAACCGACTTTACAGACAACCGATTTTTTTTTTTTAATTTCTGTAAATGAATTATTTCCCAAAGATGGAGGAGTAAATTTGGCTGGTTGGCCTCCAGGGGTTCTAAAAAAATATTTATTAATTAAATTATATTTTATTACCTAATATATATATAGAGGTAGCCAAGTAAATTTTTTCTCTTACCTTGGGATGGGCTTGATAACATTTACTATATCTTTTAATATTTCTTTAAGAGATAATTGTATTTCATTTGGCCCATTATTTTCATGAAGAGGGTTTATTCTTCTTTATTATGTGAATGGATTTATCATATAATGGTAATATATATAGGAGGAAGTGGAGGGGTCGGAGGTGGAGGAAGAGGAATGTAATTCAACATTTCGGAAATATTTGTCTGGATACTTTTATCAATATACATAGAAGTCCGTTTATTTAAATGAATTTCTGAAAAAAGTATTAAATATTATAAAATTTTAATAATGCCAAGTGCGAGTGTGATTTATAGGGTTCCGACTTAAATATAATTTAAGAGCGGGGAGAGGGTTAATATATATTTATTTAAGGCTAATTTAAAATATTTAATCAGTATAATGCCTATTTAGTGTATTGTTTTCAAAACTGTTTTTCGACAAGAGGGGCTAGGGTAGAATGAGCATCCGCCCTACTTAGGGAGGGTAAATATCTCCTCAAAAAAATAATGAGAAAAATGTTTTACTTTACATTTTCAAGATAATATATTCGTATCTTTGCAGAAAATAAAAAAATACTTTGAAAATTCCAATTGAGACTATTTATAATATTACTTTACCATACAGTGTATGGTCAAGTATTGTAATCGTGCATGAAAAAAGTGTTGTTTTTCCTTCTTTTTTTCGAAAATCTCAAAAGCGGCTGAAACTATTTCGATTATAAAAATTGAGCAAAACAATGGCATTTCGCTCTACAAAAAAGCCCTAATAAGTGAACATCTAAAAAATTATATTTTTCGAGATAACAATTGTTTTGTCAAAATGTCTGTTAGTCTGTGCGTTACCAAATTTTGTGGACGAGCTAGCTCAAAAACTAGTGTGAATATCGAAACCAAATTTCACAGGTAGTTTTGGTCCATTGAGATTAAGAGCTGATTAGATTTTGGTAGATATCGACCCAAAACTAAGGGGGGTGGAGGGGGGTTAAAAATTAAAAATCTAGGCCATTTGACCAAACTCAACCTAATTTTGTATACATATATAATCAGTGGGACCCCAGAAGACTAAAAAGCAAAAACTAACCCCCCTCCCTACTTGATTATAAATAATTTTATTAAATATTAAATATAAGTGAGGGGCCAGGTTGTATGGTAAAGTCAAGTGGATGGCCACATCAGAACACGTCAGCTTATTATTAATAGCAATAATTAATATAAACATTTTTTATATATTTATTGTATTTATATTAATAATCTATCTTGCTTATTCACTCATTTCCTGCATTACGTATACAAGTTCAAATAAAATATTTAAATAGAGTGGTGTTTCAAAATATTTTCATGTCGGCTACGATTTTTAATGCCGATTTTTCAAAATTTTGAGATGGAATGTCCAATGTGAATTTGTCATTTTAAAGTCAATAAAATTTTAAAAAATATAACTTTAATAAGCTATTTACAATGACCAATAAATAAAAAAATATTTTCAATTTTCGATCGCATAACCAATCTTAGCCAGAATAATAATTTAATTAAAGGCTTTAAAACAATGCCGTGTTAAATGTATTTATTAACACAAACATATACAACATAAATATAAATACAGGACGTTTCGATTACTAGATCTGTGAACGTCTTGTATTTATTTGGTACATATAGGTTTGAGTTAATAAATAGATTTAACAGTGGAAAATGTGGTTCTTATCAAAGCCTTCTATCAAATTATTCAACCACTATAGCTTTAATCATAATTAAAATTTTTACAGGGAGACATCATAGCAAATCTAATAATACACCTTATTTTATGTACTAGGTGTACCGGAAAGTCGTTACCGGTTTTTTCGAAAAAAAAACTACGTAATTTTTAAGAAAATGGAAAATTTATTTATTCAAAGTATTGGCCATTTGATTCTATACATCTTGCCCATCTTTGTGGCAATTTATGGATGCCATCCCAAAATAACTGTTTGTCCTTTGAGCAAAACCATTCATCGAGCCATTTTCTAACTTCTTCGAAATTGGCTAAGTGCTGCTCTGCAAGCGTGTGTCCCATCGATGCGAAAAGTTGATAGTCGGACGGGGCAAGGTCTGGAGAGTACGGCGGGTGCGATAATATGTCCCACCCAAGTGCTTTCAACGCTTCCTTGACCGGTTTTGCTTTATGAGACGGCGCGTTATCGTGTTATAAAATCACTTTACCGTGTCTTCGGGCCCATTCTGGACGTTTTTCGATCAATGCGTGGTTCAAATTGATCATTTGTTGTCGGTGTATTGTTTTTTCAATTGTTTTTGAGTTTGGGTTGGGTCTTCATCCAATAACTCCTGTAGTTTCCCATTTTCAAACTTTTTTGGTCTACCAGAACGTTCTTTATCTTGCACATCGAAATCACCACATTTGAATTTTCGAAACCACACCTCACATGTTTTTAAGGTTAAAGCATTTATTGCAAATTATTGATTTAATTATGTAGGTTATCAGGAAAAGGTCAATGTTTAATAAAAATACTTTTTTAAGTGATTTACCGATAATGTTTCGTCCTTGAATTTAGGACTTCTTCAGGCTCGCATCAATTATAAAGTGCATTGAGTAATTAATTGCATCTATGCACAAATGCACATTGTTCGGGTCGCTTTATTATTAAAATCATTAAATTGAAAAAACATATTCAACTATTTATTCAGTAGCAATAAAATAGGTTTAATTTTAATAACATGATATATTTACAATATACATATACTAGTAGATACATATAGAATTCGTAAATTAAAAGACGAAACGATGCTAAATTAACAAAAAAAAGTCTTTTTATTAAAGAATGTCCTTCTTCCTGATAACTTACATAATTTAAAATAATATTAATAACCTACCATTACACTTATTTATGTGATCAATCAGCATGGTTCTTAATTGGTTGACTTCTGTTCGAAGTTTTGAAATTATAATGCTTTGAGACCCAGTAGCTTTAGGATTACTCGTCCACATAGGTGATGTTTCATTTCTAAATAAAACTAGTTGATTAAATAATAATTAATTATAATAAACTAATGAAAAAGATTCTTACTCAAATGAAGATTCAGCAAAAATTTCATTGCAATGCTTTTATTTCGAGATCTTCTCTTTCGATTTTCCATATATTTTGAAATAAGATCCTAAAAACGTGGAAAATTTGTAATGAATAAAATAAAGTAGAAATTATAAATTAATTAACTAACATATAAGATATATATGATATCTTCGATTTTATAGATACAATTACTTAATAATTATAACATTTTAGTTCACTAACTTTTTTCAATAGAAAATTAGATTAATAAGTGTATTAATTTAATATTAGATAAAGATGTTATATTGATATAGATTGAAATTTAACACTGTGGATCTTATTAAAAATATACATTGACATTGTTTTTGTTTTATTTGATAATGTCACTAAAATGTTTAACAATTTATTTATTATTTTATTTATTAAAGAGAGGAGCTCTTTTTGAAATGTTAAAAATTGCTAATATTTTATGGTATTTTTGTTTTGTTTTTAATTTTGAGATTGATTAATTAATTGTAATATTGAAGGGTGTTTCCAGGATTTTTTTCATTATTTCTATTTATATTCAACTTGAATTGGTTTATACTCAAGACTTATTTAATATCGAAAATAATGATGCCGATTCCTTTGATACGAATCGAGAATTAACAAATTTAATTTTGAAAAAGCTTAAAAGATATAAAAAAGATCAAGAAAAACATTCGATGAGCAACCCAAAAGAATTTCAATTTGACAAATTAAATGAGAAACCAAAAAATGGTATGTATAATGTATACAATAAATACCTACATTCTACTTATGTTGGCGGTCTCCAAACGATGTTTCTTGTTGGGTTCGGCGTTGGGAGGGGAGACTTAAAGAAAAGAAAATAATTGTCAGGAGATATAATGAAATGGAAACTCAAGCTTGAGTTGTTTACCAAAAAAGAATTTAGTCTTTTTGATTTTAAGTCTATTCTTCCACGTTTTCAGTAGAGGTTTCCATTAATAGTCAAAGCATCAAAAATGGAATGCAATAATGTTATTCCTCTAGTATTAGATAAGAATCGATCGTTATTTTTGATTTTAAGTCGATTCCTCCATGTCTTCAGCAATGGTTATCAATCATAATCGAAACGTCAAAAACCTAATGTAGAATTGTTATTCCTCAAGTATTAGATGAGAATCAATCGCTATTTTTGATTTTAAGTCGATTCCTCTATGTCTTCAGCAATGCTTACCAATAAAAACCGAAACGTCAAAAATCCAATAGAGAATGGATATTTCTCAAGTATTAGATGAGAATCAATCGCTATTTTTGATTTTAAGTCGATTCCTCCATGTCTTCAGCAATGGTTACCAATCATAATCGAAACGTCAAAAACCTAATGTAGAATTGTTATTCCTCAAGTATTAGATGAGAATCGATGGCTATTTTTGATTTTAAGTCGATTCCTCCATGTCTTCAGCAATGGTTACAATAATAACCGAAATGTCAAAAATCCAATGTAGAATGGTTATTCCTCGACTATTAAATGAGAATTATTTTTGAATTAATGTCAATATGAACTACAAATTGCAAGTGATATCTGATTAATAATAAAGGAATAAACATATTTTTCAAATGACTTTGGATAAAGTTTAGCAACGATTCGTTCCAGTTTATTTATTAATAATAATAATTTGTTATTTATTAATTTTTCTCCCATCAATAAATTAATTATAATGTTATGTTAGTAGTAGTCGCCAATTTATAAATCGGATACTATACAATTCGGGATTCAATCTGACACTAGCGCCACCATCGAATGTAATTTGACAGATTAAAACATATGATTTATGTCAAAGTATACTTCTTTCGAGTTAGTTTGAATCGCGAATACATAGACGAGTTACTCATTTATCGGCGACTTGTTCAAATATGCAATACGAACGCGTCGCGTCAGCACTTTCTTGTGTTTGCTTCTGTCATAGTTCATAGATACAGTCAGTATCAGACTTGTGAGCTGTTAACTGACTAATTTTTGGGTTTCTTGAAAGACGTGAGTGCAATATTATTATCAAAAAGGTAATATCATATTAGATTTTTTTTATTAAATTAATTTTTAATCCCTAATAGCATGTCGAAAAAGCAAACAAAAATACGGAAAATTGCGGATGAACACAGGATTTTCCAAGAAAAGTGGAAATTTGATTATTTTTTTACTGTCGTTAAAGATAAAGCTGTATGCTTATTATGCTCAGAGACTGTGTCTTCATTAAAAGAATATAACATAAAAAGGCATTACGATACAAAACATGAAGATAAATATAAAAACTTAACCGGACAACTCCGGATAGATAAGGTTAATCAAGAGGAAAAAAACTTGAGAAACCAACAGGCTATTTTTAAAAATCAAGATATTTTATCAAATACGGTAGTAAAGGCTAGTTTTGTTGTCAGTCAAATACTGGCAAAAAAAATGAAACCCTTTGCGGATGGAGAGATGATAAAAGAATGTCTGACTGCTGTTGCAAAAATAGCATTTCCTGATAAAATAAATATTATTTCAAACATTAGTTTATCAAGATTCACCATTGCAAGGAGAATCGACGACTTGTCCGAGAACATAGCAACAACGCTTCGTGAACGCATTGCAAAATTCGAATACTGTTCTTTGGCACTTGATCAGAGCTGCGACATTAGCGATACAGCACAACTTGCTATATTTTTACGTGGTATTGACACTAAATTTAATATTACTGAAGAATTGTGTTCACTGGTTCCAATGCAAGGGACTTCAACCGGCAAAGACCTGTATGATGAACTAAAGTCGGTGTTGGAAAAATTTTCTATTTTATTAGAGAAGATTATTGGTATATCAACAGATGGAGCATCAGCAATGTCAAGCATGAATGTAGGAGTATCGGGAAGGCTATTTCAAGACATTAAGAAGGCCACAGGAAGAGAAATATTCGTTAACCACTGCATAATTCACCAGGAAAGTTTGTGTGCGAAAAGATTGAATTTTCCAAATGTCACAGTACCAATAATTAAATTAATCTATTTTATAAAGTCGCGCGGGTTAAATCACCGTGAATTTAAAGTATTCCTGAACAATTTAGAAACTGAATATGGCGACGTGGTTTTCAATACCGAAGTACGTTGGCTTAGTAGAGGTGCAATGCTAAAAAGAGTATACGCCTTAAAAAGTGAAATACAATTGTTCTTGGATATGAAGGAATATGCCTTTCCTCATTTTGGTGATAAAGAATGGATGTGCGATTTTGCGTTTCTTATCGACATAACTCAGCATCTCGGTGATCTTAATGTGGAACTTCAAGGCAAAGGACAGTTTATTCACAATTTGTATGATAAAATTCAAGGCTTTGAGCGCAAATTAAAATTGTGGAAACAGCATCTTTTGCAGAATAATGTGTCTCACTTTCCATATTTAGAAAAAGAAAACGTTACTACTTCTCAAAAATACGTACAATATATAGACATTTTAATCAACGAATTTCAATTACGATTCCAAATGTTCAAAGCTGAGAAGATAGCGGTTTCCATGAAAATGTTTTCTTCGCCATTTAATATCGATGTGGATACAGTTCCTGAAAACTTTCAAATGGAAGTGATTAACATACAGAATAATACCGATTTAAAAAATGTATTTTTCTCAGAAAACATCGATAATTTTTATAAATCTTATGTGATCCCTGAGAAATTTCCGCTTTTGACGAAAAATGCAAAGCAAATGATGTCTCTTTTCGGAAGTACGTATGTATGCGAACAATTATTTTCAACCATGAAATTAATAAAAAATGACCACCGATCAAGACTGAGTGATGCTCGATTAGAAAGCTGCATACGTGTAGCTACTTCATCAATACCGGCTGATATTGATCAGCTTATATCGAAAAAGCAGTGCCAAATTTCTCATTTAAGTTTTCAAGTAAATTAGTTTTTCTGTTCTTTTATTTGTTTTTATTTTGCATTAACATTTATATACACTTATAATATACACTTATAATTATATAAAATATTTACTTTTTAAATTTTGCATTTTTGTTCTTTTCTTGTCGCATTAAAATTTATATATGAAATATTTACTTTTTTTAATTTTGTATTTTTATATTATAATGTTTATTAGTATATATATAAAGCTTTGTAAATTATTAGTAAGTGCGGCCCGCCACAAAATTTTAAAATTTAAATTGGCCCTTGGGTTAAAAAGGTTGCTCACCCCTGAACTAACTTGTCAAAAAAACTTTAACGTTTTGAGCATTAAATGATGTTGCCCTAGCAAGAATAGATTACTCGGGATTCCGTTTTAAAAACATCGTAAACCACTGTTTCCATCTTATTTGTAGTCCAGGTGACTTGAGTTTTAAGATAGTTCTTTCTCGACAATCCACACAAAAAGTTTTAGCCTAGTAACCACTCTATGCATATGAACGGTGCTAAAATTTTAGGTTATGTTTTTTTAACGTGACTGTACTTCTCACAGTACTATATCCTCTTTATGAATGGATCGTTTCCAAGCCATTGAACTTATATATATCCCCTCCACTAAAAATAATCGCCCAAATATGTTTTTTTTTAATTTTTTATCAAAACTACGAGGTAAATAATTTCATTTTTTTTTTTAGTTACTCCGAATATATTATTCTAACAAATATGAAAATACTTCAATGAAAAAATTAAAATAATGATCATTTCCCCACCCTTTCCCAATCTACCATATGTAAAAAATTTCATTTCATCATCAGAGTTTTTACACGAAATCACTTTTTGAAGTCGGTGCTAAACAAACTATATAAGCGAGCTTACGCGATGTTGTCTTCATTACCTGCCAAACGTACTAAGTAAGACACGTCGCGTGCGATTCATAAAATTTACATATAAATATATTCGGCACCGACTTAAAAAAGTGATTTCATGTAAAAATTTCATAGTTTAGTTGTAACTAAATTAGATAATTATTTTATACCTTTTAGTGCATTTTATTTTTGAGTTCTTATATTTTATTTGTTGCATTTAATTTTTTTGAAGTCGGTTTTTTTTTTCTAAAAATTATTTTTTGATTGCTCAACTTTCCCCTATGCTCAATTAGCCCCGCCCTACGCTACCAAAAGACAACAAAGTTTGAAGACCGCTAATCTACATGAAATAATCATTTTTTTAAGAAATAAAATATTGTTGTTAGAAAACATTGCGAAAATTGCCCCCTCGGAGGAAAATTGGGAGCCTGGAGATCCTAGAGAAATTGAATTAATGGCTAAACGAGGAGGATATCAAGAGCCGAATAACCAAGAGATCGATGATACAGATAATGATGGCATAGATCTTAGTAAAACGAATAAGGGTGGTATTGAGCCAAGAGATTGTAAAAATTCTAAAAATAAAATATGGGATCAATGGGGAGAATGGTCTGCTTGCACAGTGACATGTGGAATTGGATTAAATACACGTTGGAGACATTGCGTTTCAGGAACATGTGCCTCAGGAGAAAAAGAAGCTCAGATTCGTACATGTACTTTTCCTGCTTGTTAATTCTTAGAAATCTATTCATTAAAAATCTGTTTAATATTTTGAAATAATTTATATTAAGATGAGTATCTACCTCGAATTTCAATCCAAGAAAATGTATTTCTTATCCAAAAGGCAGAGAACGATGTACCTATATTTATGATAAATCATTTAATAAAAAATTAAATTTTCTAGTAATAACAAAATTTATTTTTATTCGAAATAAAAATCACAACTAAATAAAATTAAAATTTCCAACTACATTTTTTCTAAAATATGAGAAGCGAAAGTTGTTTTTATTATTATTTTTTTATAAAATATCACAATTTAGAATTAAATTAAGAATTTTTTATATTGTTTTGCAAAATAAAAATTATTTAAATTTTTATGAGATTAAGTTTACAAATTGGGGAGTCGGGTTAGCTGAGCCAGCTAATGCACTGGCCTCGCTTCGGCATCGATCGATTATGACGATGTTGGAGTAGTAGACCAGGGTTCGATCCTGGCTGGCAAATAAAAATTTCTACCGGCTAAAAACTCGGCTCCTTCACTAACCCTACTAACACTTTACTTATGTGCTGTCTAATGGGCTTTGTTCCCGGTGACATTAAATAAATAAAAAAAAAAAAAAGTTTGCAAATTTGAAATCCCTTCTTTTTTTTTATTATCATTAAAAAGGGGTCAAAAGCACAAGTTGTTTAACTTTTCATTGCCAGGAGGGATGATAGTCTATAGAAATAAAGAGAAAAATTTTCGAGACAGGACTAGAGAAATTTCTCGAGCAGTTGGGCAAATGTGAGTATATACCTCTTCACCTCTTCCAATTAATAAAGTTCTATATGTTTACGCTTTTTTCTGGTTCTACAAAGTTTTGGGAAATGATAAAAAATATATTTCACAATTAACTCTAAAACCTTTGATTGCTACTAGGTGGTCAAGCAGAGGAGATGCGTTAAAATATTTACGATTTCAACTTTGCGAAATCAATGATGCAAGACCCCAATAGAGTTTCATAAACTAAAATAAAAGCAAGAAATAGGGTTACAAAAAATATTAAAAATTACAAGTTTATCTTGTCATTTCGTGTTAACTTTCCCTTATTTTGTTCTTCTTTAAAAGGTTTTTAATTATTCGTTCTTTTTAAGGAGGTTCTTTCGCGACAATCCACAGAAAAAGTTTTAGCCTCGTAACCACTCTATAAATACGAACTGAGCTAAAATTTTAGGGTATTTTTTTTAACGTGACTGTCCACTCACACTACGAAATCTCTATATGGATACACACATACTTGCCAGTCGTTTCCAAGCCATTGTGCTTATATCCCCTCCACTAAAAATAATCGCCCAAATAGGTTTTTTTTTGTTTTTTATCAAAACTACGTGGCAAATAATTTCAATTTTTTTTAAGTTACTCCGAATATATTATTCTAACAAATATTAGTTTTTCATCAAGATGGTGAAAGTCCTTCAATAAAAAAAAATAAAATAATGATCATATCCCCACCCTTTCCCTATTTACCCTATGTAAAAAATGTCATTTTTAATTGCAATTATTTCATGTTTGGTGTGGTAAATCGTCTTCAAATTTTAACAGTACCTACTAGTATGTGTATTATGCTTTTAATGACTTATATTCCAAGTTTCAAAAACTTCTTGAATTTTTGCATTTGTGAAAGAACTTCCTTAAGAGAAAGTATCTTAAAACTTTATGGATTAATTTAGATGTTTGTGAATGTGTATTCAGGCCCCGCAAAAAGTCACGCCGGTGCTGGTCCTCATCTGTTTGATACAAATAAATATATACATTTTTGGACTCTGGAGACCACAATATCAGGTTTTATGTTCTGAATCCAGTTTTAAATTATAAAGGACATTGATTCCTTCCACTTAGAAGTCACAAAGTGAAATTAACTTTTTTCATCTCTGAGATAGCGGCTCTCAGAGTATCAGGACCCCGGCAGGCGATCGCATCATTACATAATATAGGGAATAAATATGTGAAAGTAAAAATATGATAGCTTGTAATAAACAAATCAAATTTGTTCTATGAAAAGACATTTAAAGAATTCTGATGTTTTGAATTCTGAAAGTCATGCCTTCAAAAAAAAAAAAAAAAAATGTGTTTTTTTTCCAAATTTTAAGATAATAACTTGTTTCTTATTTTTTAATATATAATGTAGTATAGACTGTAGGACTCTAGAAAACTTTTAATGCAGAAAAAAACCAGCCGTAGGTAAAGGGGATGGTCGAAAAACACTGCTCCACAGTAATCGCCGACCCTCGGGATCAAGTATTGCATTACAAAGAACTTATGTTCCTCATGTTACGATCAAATGATAGGTCTGGCTGCTTATATTTGTTTTGAGTTTTTTACACTCTTGTGAAATATCTCAGGTTAAATTTTACCCTGTTTGAAAAGAGAGCTCTTTTAAAAATGTATTTATTTATTATTATCATCTGAGAGTAATGGAAGGCAGCCTAGAGTAGTGAAGAAAGAAAACATTATCCCATTTCCAAATAAGGTGTATTTATTTGATTGTCATTTCTTTCTTTCTTTTCTCCTTTCCTTTTAAACCGACGTTTCGGAGGATCTTTCCTCCTTCTTCTTCTTCTTATTTATGAAACAATTCCATACTCCACTCGCAGAATCTCATACTTTCTCTTTTTGATGATCGATCGCCTCCACCCAGAGATACGAAAGGGAGTTTAGTTTATCTCAGGAAAATTTTACTCGAGAAGACACCATCATTTTGAGCACGATATATCTATAATCTATATATATAAAATTAAGGTTTTGTCTGTACATTGGTCCAAATCACCCCAAATTTTGGTTGCACACGTTTCAAGCAAAGTTATGATCGAAAACACCCTCAACAAAATTCCTGTCTGTCTGTATGTGTGGTTTCCGCGAAAAGTTGCCCGTTATTCAAGTAAAAATGGCCGAAGGGATTATTATGAAATTTCATATTTGGAACAGATGACTTCTAACTTTCGTTTATTGCTATATAACGTTTTGATATTTTGACCCGAAAAGGGGGTTTGGGAGGGCGCACTTATGGAAATTATCAAATAACTTCTAAACTATTAACTCTACGGCGAATTTTGTTATGAGCAAAATTGTAGGGGATGTGATTTCTGACAACTTTTGTTTTAAAAAATTCCTCCAAAAAACACCCAAAAAAAAGGGGGGGGGAAGGGTCAAAAAATGTAAAATCTTGCTCTTGGACCAAACTCAACCAACTCACCAAATTCTCCCTTTATCAATTGAAAATAGAAACTTTAGTGGTTTTATAAATACCTACTATATAATAATATGTAGGTAATAAAGTTGATACAATTTTGATGGCTGTATATGTATATAATTAAGTTATGGAGAGGGATTCAGCCTCTGCTGATGATGGCATTATTTAATTAAAGCCGAAACGTTTTCCATAATTGGGAGTTTGTTATTCAGCAGAGGCTACCCATTGGCTGAATCCCTCTCCATAACTTAATTATATGTAGGTAGTTGATTTATGAAAAGTAACTATAGTTTAATCTTTTCTCATGAAACTTTTTCATTCCTAATAAATATTTTGCGATTAAATTTTTTTATAAAGAATTTTATTTATTTGATGTAAAACAAGTGCAGATTTAAATGGTCTAGAAGTATTCAAAATAAATAAAGAAAGAAATTTTAGTAGTACAGTGCTAATCCTTGCTGGGTTCCCTCCCTTGACATTCTGCAAAATTTACTAAGAACGGAGCCAGTCTTGAAAATGTTTAGTCTTTTTCCTCTAATTTATGCTATTATTATTGCCATGTATCTAGTGACTTGACAATATTTATTCTGGTTTTCTAATAATATTCAAACTTTATCAAATTTCCCGCTTTATTAAATCCTTCTGTCCTTCTGTCATTCAGAATCAATGTCAATTTGAATTCAACTTTTCCAGAGTAAGTTTTTTTAGAAGTTCCAAACTAAATTATATAAATATTAATATTTGTTTGATTATTTTCAGATTTATTAAAATAGTGATATTTATCAATTCGATGAATTCATATTCATTTACCTAATATATGTATAATAGAAATTGATTCTTTTTCCAAGGAGAATGGAGAAAACGCTTGAAGATTATATCAAATATTTAAATATAGATCTAACTCGCCAGGTATATTTTATTCAATTAATTACAATTAAAATATTATATTTTTTTCTTATTAAAATATAATTATATTTTAGAGTGAAGCTTTAAATGATGTCATTGAAGATACAGCTCTCAGATTAGACGAATTTAATGGAATTGCAAACATGGTAATAATCATAATCGCTTAAAAATAATTTTAATTCGAATACTATACACCAAGGAGGAACCAAGTTTTCTATCTGTTCTAATGAGAATCTTGTTTTCGGAAAATTGAAAGGATTTGAGATTTTTACACATGTTCAAGATCTTTTCAAGGTCCCCTTAGTAAAAAAGTGGTTTTTAGAAAATGTCTTTTTTTAATGAGATTGATGATAGAAAAATGTGCTCATTTAGGATATATCGTTATTATAACGTAGTTTAACCTGAAAAGGAATCTCAGTTCTAATTCGATAATAGGCTGTTTTACTCTCCTTTTTATTCTTTCAACTATTAGCCAGAATTTCAAATAAATTATATTCTTTTCGACTTATAATAAATAAATGGGTTCAGTTAGTTTCCGAAAGCGTTGGTTTGATTTTAATCCAATTTGACAGCGAAAGTGTGCTGAGCGTTCGAAAAACGCATGTTTCTCGCAGAGAGGGCTTTAGGGGGGAAGGGGGGATAATTGATTTCAGCTCATTTGAACAGACACCATGATAGTATCTGTAGTACAGGGAAAGGCTAGTAACGGTTCTTCGGTGAGCCAGGGAGTCGAGTGAGTTGGTTAGAGCCGGGTCTCCTATTGGTTTAATTGCTCGCTTCTGAATTGCATCCAGTATAGCAAGATAATGTTTGGAGGCACCCCTCCACAGATGAGAGCCATATTCGAGACAGGGACGAATTTGAGCCTTATACAGTATAAGAAGTTGACTGGGAGTATAACAGCGTCTAGTGAGTTAGGGCCGGGTCTTCTATTAGTTTAATTGCTCGCTTCTAAATTGCATCCAGTGTGGCAAGAGAATGGTTGGAGGCCCCTCTCCACAGATGAGAGCAATATTCGAGACAGGGACGAATTTGAGGCTTATACAGTGTAAGAAGTTGACTGGGAGTAAAATAGCCTCTAGATTTAAATAGGAGACCAAGCTTGCGTGCTGCAGCTTTAGCAGTGGTTGAGATAAGGTCATTCCATGAAAGGTCAGACCCTAGAGTTACGCCTAGCATTGAAATTTTGTCCCTAAATTCCAGTGAGTTTGAATCGAATGATATGTTTGGGAGGTTTCTGTCGACGCGCCTAGAAATAAGGCAACACTGAGTTTTCACTGCATTGAAGTTAACTAAGTTTTGGGATCCCCAGTTTTTAAGTCAAATTGATTTCAGCTCAATTGAACAGACACTATGATAGTATCTGTAGTACAGGGAAAGGTTAGTAACGGCTCTTCGTTGAACCAGGGAGTCGAGTGAGTTAGTTAGGGCCGGGTCTCCTATTATAATAGTTTAATTGCTCGTTTCTGAATTGCATCCAGTGTGGCAAGAGAATGCTTGGAGGCCCCTCTCCACAGATGAGAGCCATATTCGAGACAGGGACGAATTTGAGGCTTATACAGTGTAAGAAGTTGACTGGGAGTAAAATAACTTCTAGATCTAAATAGGAGCCCAAGCTTGCACGCTACAGCTTTAGCAGTGGTGGTGGGTGGGTGTGTAATCAATTTTAAGGCTTCGTCTTTTGACCAATAATTGAGAAATTTGGAACTATGAGATTTAAAATGATTTTATTTTATAAATTAAAAAAGAGAGGAATTCAGCCAGTAAAGGGAGACATTGTCGAATAAAAACCTCACAATTATAGAAAACATAATTTCGCCTTTAATTATATAATGCCATCTTCAGTTCTACTGACCTGTAATAAGTATAAAATGTATGAATATAAATACAAAAACATTAATTCATAAAAAATTAGTTCTTACAATATTTGCAAACTCAATACATTGAGTGCAGACAGAGTTGTTATGTATTATCAAATACAAAATTATATATAACATATAAAGTGTGCACACAAGTCTTAGTATGCTCACTACTTAATATGGTGAAGTCTCAAAAACGAATAAAAATTTTAACAAAAATAAACGATTTATCTAAGATCACTGACTCCTATCTACCTAATTGACCTGATACAAAAAAATATTTAAATTTAACAAATTTCTCTAATAATAATGATAATACATAACAACTCTGTCTGCACTCAATGTATTGAGTTTGCAAATATTGTAAGAACTAATTTTTTATAATTTATGTTTTTGTATTTATATTCATACATTTTATACTCATTATAGCTCATTAGAACTGAGGATGGCATTATCTAATTAAATCCGAAATTGTTTTCTATAATTGAGAGTTTTTTATTCGACCAAGGCTTCCTTTACTGGCTGAATTCCTCTCTTTTTAAATTTATAAATTTTTGGACAATCATCTCTCCTTCATTTTTATTATTTTATTCTATTTATTTATTTTTTTTCTACTTTAGAATTACAAATGAGAAAGTTCTTAAAAAAGTTAGAGAAAGGAGAACAGTATGAAAGAATGTCAAGTTAAGACATGGTTGATTGCAGTCGGATATTTTAGAGGACCAACTGGGAAAAGGGAAAGGTGAATACAATGATTAGAGTATTTACCCAGATATTAAAAGGATATGGGTCTTGGAACTTTTAGAGTTGAGTGGTTGCATCAAACCAGTTTTAGGACTCGATGATAATGAGTGTACTTATTTATTTATTTACTGTATGGCTTTCCAGAATTATACATTAACATCAGCAATAGCAACCAAATCATACAGGTCAAAGAAAAAAACAATATAGTCTTAAAGAAATTGAATATGTATAAAAGTAATAAAGCAGGAGAGCTAGTTTTAAATAATAAGGCTGGAATAGTTATTTTCCATCCTAGAAGGATATCTAAAGACTCCAGCCAGTTGATTGCTGCTGGAGTTGAGTCAACAAAGTCCTCCCAGGTACCTTCGAATTATTATTATCATTTTTGTCCATAATTTGTATTAATTTGAAAGTTTATAATAGGAAAATAAGGACACGTTTTTATGTGTAATTTTTTTATTTATCAGCCAACGTTTCGTCGACTTTACCGACTTCTTCAGAGCTTCAAATAGTCATGTCACACAATCATCTAAATTTTCTTGTTATCTTCGTTACCATTGAAGAACATCAGAAACACAAATTTCAAAAAAATTTGGCACATTTACATAAACAATTTTTCTTTCTTTTCTTTTTGTATTAACAACTAGCAGCACCCGCACCCCGCCCAACCACCGCCCCCACCCCACTACCCAGCCCCCCCACCACCCCACTACGCCTCTGGACCCTCATCTGAACCCCCCACTCCACCCTGAACCACCCCACCCTCCAGTATCCCCCCGGACCCTACCCCCGGGCCCTCCACTCCCGCACCACCACACCGCGCCCCACCCACCACGCACCACCCCACTAAGCCTCTGGACCCTCACCTAAACCCTCCACTCCACCCTGCACCCCCCCGTGCCCTCCACCCCCGCACCCAGTTTTCTCATTTCTAGCCTTCTAGTGACCCACAGATTATGTATACAAAATTTGGTTGAGTTTGGTCAAAGAGCAAGAATTTTCATATTTTGACCCCCCCCCCCCACCCTTTTGGGTGAATTTTTTTAAACAAAAGTCAGAAATCACAACCCCTACAACTTTGCTCATTATAAAATTTGCCGTAGAGTTAATAGTTTAGGAGTTATTTGATAATTTTCATTCGTACGCCCCCAAAACCCCCTTTTGGGGTCAAAATATCAAAACGTTATATAGCTAAAAACGTAAGTTAGAAGACATCTGATGTAAATATGAAATTTCATAATAATCCCTCAGCTGTTTTTACGTGAATCGTGAGCAACTTTTCGGAAACGACGGAAACACAGACATACAGACAGGAATTTTGTTGAGGGTGTTTTCTTTCATAACTTTGCTTGACACGTGTGCAACCAAAATTTGGCGTGATTTGGCAAATGTACAGACAAAACCTTAATTTTATATATATATAGATAGATTACATTAAATATAAAACAGAAATAACATAAATAGAATGACTCAACACTGTTTTTAAAAACAGAATAGAATCTTTTTTCTTTTGATCTTTACATATAGAAATTTCAAATTAAAATAAAACTGTTTTATATCTAATGTAACATCTAATGGTAATTGTTAATATAAAAAGAAAAGAAAGAAAAATTGTTTATGTGAATGTGGCAAATATTTTTTGAAATTTGTGTTTCTGATGGTCTTCAATGGTAACGAAGATAACCAGAAAATTCAGACGAATGTGTGGCATGACTTTTTGAAGCCCTTAACAAGTCGACAAAGTCGACGAAACTTTGGCTGATAAATAAAAAAGTCACACATAAAAACTTGTCCTAATTTTCCTATTATAAACTTTCAAATTAGTACCTTTGAATTTTCTTTTTGGCCAATCATGCAAGATGTGGGCCAGCCACTGTTCCGAAGCCCCGCAGTCAAATTCAAATTGAGTAGTATCTTTTATTCCCCACTTATATAGTAGTGCTGCTTTGGTCACGGCCTGGCCACTTCTAATACTTACTTAAGAGCCAACGCCCACCCTTGGCTGTTGGGCCATTTGGCGACGCGCTGACCAGTATAGATGGGCCATGTTGGCTTATCCGTCTTGTCAGCGCATTTGGAGGCGAGTCCTTGTTGACCGTTTAGAGTTATGCAGGGGACACCGCGACCTGGCGGTCCACCCCCCCCCCCCCCCCCCCCCCGGCACTTCTAATACGGTTGAGGGACCTCCAAATTTTTAATGATTGATTAATTCCTGAGGGTGGAGTGGTCGGATCTAGTTTTGTTGCTGTCCTGTGGCCAAGGTAGGGAGGTCCATTGATGTCTCCATTTATCCTTCAAATCATAGCTTTCTGGAGAGAGTTGGGCATTGTTAGCCCAAATTTTGGTTGCATGTGAGGCAAATTATTCAATATTTAATGAATCGCTAAATCTCCAAGACAGGGATCGGGAAACATTTTTAGCCTATACTTTAAAATATATTTGATTTCGCCGATATTAGCCCCTTTTTTCGAAAGGGAGAAAATTAAAGAGTATTTAAGTTAAAGAAATTATATTCAATCAATTTATAGAATACAGACATAAGTAAATAAGAAAAATATAAATTATATACGATAAAATGAATATATTAAAAAAAAGTACTTATGTAATAGAAAAAATTAATAAAATTCCCATTATGGAACAAAAAAATATTGAAAACTTTTTAACTTGAGATCTTGAAGAAACTATATACTTTTATTTTTGTTACAATTTTATCAAAAATGTTTTTTTTAAGTTGTAATATCAATTTGTATTCTACTTATCTTTGGGCTACAATCGATTTCTATGAGTTGAAGGAGACAATAAAAGAGTGTGTCTTCTGCTGGAATTAAAAATTTTTAATTTATTTATAATTAGACTATAGTTTAGAGAGCCTTGTCCTTTGAATCAATTGTAATAGACTGATGAAGAGGGCAAAGCTCTCGAAACTATAGTCTCGTTATAAATAAATTAAAAATTTTATAATTTCAACAGAAGACACACTCTTTTATTGCCTCCTTCAATTTATACATAAAAATTCTGCTACTCTCGGCAAAAAACTTTCAATTTATTTCTATGAGATTTTAATTTATTTATTTTTATGTATATATTTTTATAGAGATTTCTACAGACACACACACACACACATATTATATAGGCTCTTTACCCGCAAAATTCTCATTTTTACTCTCTTGGTGTATTTACCCTGGCTTACCGACCCTTAGTCTAGGAGATGATGGTCTATTCAGTGTACTTTATTCGAGTAAGTAGCTATTTTTTAAAAATTTCTTAAATTCTTCTCTAATTATTGGGTTGGTGCATAATTATTGCGGCTTTTCTTCGGTACTTTTTTTTTTCTTTAAAAATTGGCGTTTTGTTTAATTTTTTTCATAAAAATAATCTTCTCTTTTCAGTTAATGAAAATGTGTATCGAAAATAATATCCATATTGGCCATATTATGCTCTACCACTTCGAGAAAGGTTGGAATGCAGCACAGTCATTTCGCGATCTCCGATTGGCCAAAGAACAATCAGCAAAAGCCAAGCTGAAAGATGATTCAAGAAGTTCAAATCGGTGAATACAAACCTCGCAGATGAAGAAGGAAGAGGTAGACCATCAAATTTTGACAACCAGGCACTTTTGGCAGTCGTGCAACTGGACGAAATCTTGACAACCAGAATGTTGGCCGAAGACTTCAATGTGGGCCATTCCACCACCATTCTTCGTCTCAAAAAGTTCGGAAATTGGCTCGATGGGTCCCCCATGAACTCTCCGACTACAACAAAGTCTAACGTGTCCGAATTTTCACCTATTTACTGCAGCGAAACGATCAAATTCCCTTCCTGAAGAATCTCGTCACTGGGGATGAAGCGTGGTTTCTCTTTAAAAATATCAAAAGAAAGAAGGTTTGCGTTTCTCCAGCACCCAAAGGAATACCGAAATGCGTCCACTGTAAGAAGACAATGTAGTGTGTGCCATCTTTTAACTTGGCTTTTCCTGATTGTTCCTTCGCCAAAAAATTCGTTGAGATACCCAAATGACTGTGCTGCATTCCAACCTTTCTCGAAGTTGTAGAGCATAATATGGCCAATATGGATATGATTTTCATTAACTGAAAAAATAAGATTATTTTTATGAAAAAAATAAAACAAAATGCCAATTTTTAAAGAAAAAAAAAGTAGCGAAAAAACCCGCAATAATTATGCACCAAACCAATATTTTGATATAAAAATTGGAGTGAATACATAGCTAAATGGTCTACAAAAATATATCTTATGATAAATAGCTTAAAAATTAATTTTGTGAAATATTATTTATAAAATTATTACTTCTTTCGAATCAAAAACAATTTTTTTTTATAAATACTTAAATAGGCGACGTTTCGCCACCAATCGAGGTTTCTTCAAACTAAAAACTAGACAATAAGTTAAAAAGTCAAATTATAATATAAACTTTGTATTCATTTTTTATATAATGGGTGAAGTAAAAAGTTCTGAGCCTTTCCGCTTGATGGATTTTATTGAGGCATATCTCACGATGTATGCCTCGCATCTGGTCATTCTAAACTACGATTTAAAGGTGACATAACGCTTTAAAAAAAGTTATTTGAAAGTTCTGTGTTTGGTGAATCCAGTTGTATGTTAGAGTGTTCCAAAATGAAGGTAAAAAAAGAGAAAATTCGATACATTCTTCAGTAACACTACGACCAAGGTGAAAAAGCGGGGCAGGCGGCCAAAAAAATCTGTGCTGTTTATGGACCCAATACAGTATCGAATGCAAAAGGAAAGTGGTGGTTCCAACGATTCCGTTCTGGTAATATGGACGTCGAAGATGAGACTCGCTCTGGTAGCCCAATCGTCGAAAATATCGATAAAATCATGGAAATTTTCGAGTCGGACCGGTTTGCGAGCACTTATTCCATTGCCCAGGAACTGAAGATTAGCCAGAAAACCTTTTGGAACCATTTGCATAAGGATGGTCTCAAGAAGAAGCTCGATGTATGGATGCCACACGAATTGACACAAAAGAACCTTTTGGACCGAATTGATGCCTGCGATTCTTTGCTAAAGCGTAACGAAATCGACCCATTTTTGAAGCGAATGTTGACTGGCGATGAAAAATGGATCACATACTAGAACAACAGGCGAAAAAGGTCGTGGTCCAAGCACGGTGGACCGGCCCAAACGATCGCCAAACCCGGATTTACGGCCAAGAAGGTTTTACTGTGTGTTTGGTGAAATTCAAGAGAAATCATTCACTATGAGCTACTCCCATCTGGCCAATCACTCAATTCGAACCGATATTGTCAACAACTGACAAGATTGAAGCAGGCGATCGACGAGAAGCGGCCAGAATTGGCCAATAGGAAGGGTGTTGTTTTCCACCAAGATAACGCCAGGGCGCACACATCTTTAACGATGCGCCAGAATCTCCGAGAGCTTGGATGGGAGGTTATATCGCACCCGCAGTATAGCCCAGACCTGGCACTAAGCGATTATCACCTTTACAAAATTTTCTCGATGGTAAAAAACTGGCCTCAAGAGAGGCTTGTGAAAATGAGCAGGTTAAGTTTTTCACCAATAGGGACAAGGACTTCTTCAATCGCGGAGTTATGAAATTGCCTTCAAAATGGAGAAAAGTTATTGAATAAAACGGCGCATATTTGATCTAAATCGGAAAATCCTAACTATGTTAATTTCATCGTCGAAATAAAGAGAAAAAAGGCTCAGCTTACTTCACCTATTATTATCAACGTCCAAAGTCCAAACCATTACAACAAATCACAACACATTACGAGATGCATGCAAGGTATTATATTAAGTCACTATTAATAACATCACTAAAAAGAGAAAAATAATAATAATTATAATAAAAAAAAAATAATAAAACCGATTTAAAAAAAACTAAATGCAACAAATAAAATAATAAGAACTCAAAAATCAAATAAAATGCACTAAAAGGTATATAATAATAATCTAATTTGGTTACAACTAAACGACGAGATATTAACATGAAATCACTTTTCGAAGTCGGTGCCAAAAATATACATTTTATGAATCGAACTCGACGGATCTTACCAAATACTGTATATATACTAGTATATACAGTATTTGATCTTACCTAGTACGTTTGGCGGGTAAGCTCGCTTATATAGTTTGTATAGCACCGACTTCAAAAATTGATTTCATGTTAATATTTCGTCGTTTAGTTGTAACTAAATTAGATAATTATTTTATACCTTTTGGTGCATTTTATTTGATTTTTGAGTTCTTATTATTTTATTTGGTGCATTTAGTTTTTTTGAAGTCGGTTTTATTTTTTTTTATAAAAATTATTATTATTAATTGGAACTTTTAAAAAATGCGGTTCTCGTTTATTTTTCTGTTTTCACTACTGCTATCGCCTTACAAAATTTCACTAGTTTAGTAGTTTAGCTATTTAACCGAATTCATAGCTTCTATAATAATAAAATTAGCAATAGTGCACTCTTGAAAATGAACAGCCGATATATAAATAAATTAATTAAGGTAGTTGTTCCGCTAAATGGGTTTTCTTAGGATTTTTTTGAAATTTAGACAGATTATTATTTAAATACTTCTGCATCGATTGGTGGCAAAATGAAATTTATGAACAATATAGTTCCGGAGATATTAAATTTCAAAAATAGTTTTTTAGACTTTTACATTGCAATATACTGGATATCGGAAAATTTACATACATATTTAATTATAATTAAGAAACCCTTCTTACCATTTTTATAAAAAACTAAACCAACATTAAACAATAACTAATATATATTTAAGACAATTTTGATTCATAGTTACAACACAGTTTCTAAGATAATAATGAATAAATAATGAAAAATGTATAAAAAAAATTTACACTAAAAACAATTTGGCAACAGCACATTTATTTAACCCGCGAAAGATGTATTCCTAAAGCGCGCATGCGCTAGATTTTTTCAAAATCATAATTTTCATAAGATGTAACGTAGGCGTTGATTACATTTTTTAAAAAATAATAAAATTTTATAGAAATTTTTTAACTTTTAAAATGTATTTTATCTGTCATTTTAATATAAAAATATTCAATCTCTTACAATGGTGCCAGATTTGTCAAACGAGCACGGGATTGATTGGCTAGAATCGGCACAAAAACAGCAAAAAGTTTTGGGCTTATGAATTCTTATTGTCTGTTCTATATACTCTAGCATTAACTTTTTGCTAGTATTGTCCCGAAACAACTATCTTAACATCTAATATATATTTTTTTCTCACTTCACTTTTTAGGTCTGTTCCGAAGGTGTATCTCCAGCATGTTCTAAAATTCCTGAAATAAATAGAACTAAAACGGCTGTTGATAATTTATGTAGCCGCATCGATACTCTTGGTGCATTGATTAATCGAATTCATACTGATATGGATAAAGTCGAAGAAGCACTTGATGTAGCTGAAGGGAATTTAATGGGAACCGATCACTCAATTAAAAATATCTTTAAACCTTTATTTTTCGTAAGTATTTTATCATATTATTGAAATGATTTTTTATGTTCATACATAAATTTTCTAACACATTTTGTTGATTTTAGAAAAAGTCCTTTTCAGAAGGGGAATCTTCTAAAATTAAAACTCCTCAAGAACCAATAACCATATTCAGAGTCTCTGATTATTTTGAAAATGATGATACCACTTCTGAAAATATTGTCCAAGATAGTAATGTTTAAATACATGTAAATTTTTAATTTTATTATTCATAAAGATTGTTTTGGAGATTTTTTAAATAAATAAATTGGATATTATATTTTTCAATTATGTTTTCTGAA
Source organism: Forficula auricularia (assembly GCA_024734495.1). Lineage (NCBI taxonomy): Eukaryota > Metazoa > Arthropoda > Insecta > Dermaptera > Forficulidae > Forficula > Forficula auricularia. Next base: position 3,287,314 of record JALMQS010000162.1, read on the forward strand.
ATAAGAAAATAGTTTATTTATGAGATATAAAATAAAATATAAAAACAAATTTACAAAAACTCACTCGACTACACATACATAAATTCAGTGAATATGGTAAGGTAAAAGAATTTTTCTTTAAGTAAATTACACATCTTGAATGCATTAAAGCTTGTCGTTCTTCTTTTTGTCGTATTTTGATTAAATTTTTATTTTTAATAAATGCTTCTTTAGTTGCCTTATTAAAATCCTTTTTTTCAATTAATATATTTATTCTAATTATTTTTTCAATTATATCCTATTTGTAGCATTATTTTGAAAAGAATAATTATTTATCTACACATAGTTAAGGAATTTGAAGCCAGGTGGGATAAATCCAAAAATCAAACGACGTTAAAATTTTGCTCGGTTGTTCAAGACTAGCCATCTTGTTTTTATTTCATACAACTAAACACTAAAGTAATATTGGTTTAAATTTATGTTATGATCTGAGAACTATAATGTACTTTCTATAATTACAATGTTTTCTTGGCATTATCAAAGGAGACAGGAAGTAATTATGAATTCATATAATTTCATTATTTAGTGAATCCTCCCTTTCGAGCAATCACATTTTGGCAATGCATTTTTTCGCTATTTCTTAAAGTGCAGGTGAATTGTGCCATGCTTTAATAATATTTTCAATCAAGTAAGTCTCTTTTGTTAGTAATTATTTTATCTTTGCGAATTTCTTTTTTTAAGGCCGCCCATATATTTTCGATCGGGTTGAGGTCTGGCAAGTTTCCAGGCCAGTCCAAAAGGGCTATTATTAGACTAGATTACTACTAGATTTTTTGAAAAGTTTGAATAAAATAAATTTACTTGATAAAAATCATTTGAGTATAATAATTTGGCCACCTGTACATTCCAACTTTAACTGACAGAATAAAAGAAGAGATATAAAATAAATAAATAAATAAATCTTTATTTCTCGACCTGCTTAGAGGCACAAGTCCTCGGTGGCTAGGTCCTCCAAACATCAATACAATCTAGCTACAACAATACATTAATAAACATCAATACAAATTAATTACAACAATTTAACAAATAATAAACAAGTAAAAAAAAAAAAAATTAGAAATGTATGCTCATTAACAAATAACATGACCATATATTTCCATCAAAAGACAAAAAGTAATTTAAAAATTCCGCGCAAAAACCCGATACCAGGAGCAAGCGACGCATTAGCCATCCCGGCATAAAGGCACAAGAGAGAGAGAGATACATGTAACTTTCAAATGCAACAAGTCTATCAAGCAATGGCTTAACAATAAAGACATAATTGACAAGAATCACAAAAACAACATTGTATATAAGATTGATTGTATGGATTGCAACAAAACATTCATAGGCGAATCAAAAAGAAAATTAAAAACAAGATTAATTGAACATGATAAATCCATAATAAAACAAAATCTTTGCAGCGCCTTATCTATTCATGCAATAGATAATAATCATGGATTTAACTTTAAAGATACTAAAATTCTGTATTCAGAAGGGAACACATTTAAATTCTTGGAGTCCATCGCAATCAGAAACAACATCGACAATGGAGTCAATCTTAAGGTAGACTCTGAAAACAACAGCAAATACTATTCAGGCATTTTGAAGAAGTTGGAAAACAAAATAAAGAATAAGAATCGAAAAAATTAGCAGTGTAAGACAGCAAAATATTAGACTTATCTAAGTGAAGGGTCCAAGTCTTTGACATTCTCATTTTGACTGATAGTTTGTGAAAAAATCTTTTAGGAGAGAATAATTTAATAATAAAACTTGAGCAAGATGTGAGGTAGGTTTCACAAAAAAAGAAATAAAATAAAATTGAGTTTTGAATTCGATGTATTTCGGGGGTGAGCCCATCATCAGGAGTCAGAGAAAGCTGATGTTTGGGAAAAAATCTTTTAGGAGAGAATAATTTAATAATAAAACTTGAGCAGTTTTCTCTGACTTCTGATGATGGGCTCACCCCCGAAATATATCGAATTCAAAACTCAATTTTGTTTTATTTCTTTTATTCTGAAACCTGCCTCGCATCTTGCTCAAGTTTTATTATTATATTAAAATGTTTCACCTAGAACCAACACCTAACTCCTTAAAAGTTATTGAGTATAATTGTTTTTTTTTTTTTTTTTAATGTTTATGTATAGACGATTGATAAATGTTTAAATTAAAAATATAATTAATTGTGTCTATGTAATGAGATCCCATTAATGATAACCATTAAACAAAAAACCATGAAATCACTTGGATGAATATATTTTGATTGCTGGTAGAATAGATTGTTTTTTGTGGAGTTGTTTTGGGGTTGTTGTGAACTATGTCTAAAGATTGTCTGTGAGGTGAGTTTGTATTTAACGACAGCTGTTATCATTGTTTGAGGGATTCTCATGAATAATATATTTTGTTGTATTTCGATTTTATATTATTTGTTTTGTTTTGTTTTACAGACCGATGATGGCACATCGTTGTCGAAACGTCTCTCAATGACAATAAAGAATATTAAAAAAAAGTGATATTATCAAGTATAATTGATAACCCCCATCTATAGAATAGAGAAATTTACCACTCAAAGCTCTTACTATATAAAATTAATTTGCAATTTAAAATTTTTTTTCAAAACTTAGCTGACTATGAAATTTATTTTTGGTTTATTGACACACAATTGAAATAAATTAATAATCTCAATAAATATTTTTATTTATTTATATGTTTTATTACCAGGCCCGATGAGAAGAGGATGCAAAATTCCTAACGGGCTCCCGACCTGGCGTATTTTTACAAATTTTATTTCTCAAATGGTATAATTATATTTTTTATGTTTCATTTCACTCTTCAAACCATTTGTTACTTTGTATTATATCAAATGACGAATGAAACGAATTTTCTTAAACTGCCCTTTTGTTTAGGAATCTATATAAATAAAAATGTACTGTTACGCTTAAGTGATATGTTGAAGGATCTCCGAAAGTTCTTCACCGATTTCTTTGAAATTATCACCCAACATTCCATTCAAATACACGAGTGTTTTTATAGGGGGGTAAAAGCAAACAACCGAGATGGCCGATAATAGCTTTTTGGAAATCTTTCAACTGTCAATATTATTTTTGGTTAAGGGAACAAGTAGTATATAATATATATAGTATATAATTCATTAACCATAAAACGAGACGCCCCCCGCCAGGGGCTAGGTGACGCCGGGCCGAAGGCCCGGTCGTCAGCTAGTTCCTTATAAAAACATTAAGATTAAATACTAAAAGTTAAATTGTGATAATCTGACTATTTTCTTTTTTTACGTTAATTTCTGTGAAAACAAATTAAGATGATATTTACTATTGAAGATGTTCAACTACTGGTAACCGAAACCGTTTAGTGAATAAAAACCATATAAATAAAAATAATTTATCGAGATTATTAAATTTATTTCAATTGGGTGACAAACAACTCTTGAAGCTAAAATAAATTAAGAGATAATATATTTTAATACAAGAAAATTATTGATTTATTCCGATTTTGCTCTGAAATGTTTATTAAATCAAATGGGTCAAATGAATGAAATTCTAATATCCTTTTTCAACCAATGGCTAACAACTCTGGAATTGCTTCTTAAATAACATTTAAGAGGAACGCTGTGATGGACTGGGTGGAGCTCGCTTGTTTCTTTATAGCAGCATTTAATCCTTTCCTTTCATTTCATTCTTTATTTATTTAAAACTTTCCAGTTAGTATTTTTTGCTTGAAGATTATTTATAATACTATATAATTTTTAAATTTGATGGAGTACCACCTGAAGTATGATATGTTGAGAATCGCTTTTTAGAGGATGCACGAAGATTTATAAAAAAGTGTAATACCTATAACAATAGATACATAGAGAGAAACAAAGAGGTTGTAATCTGATTGATGAAAATAAACATACACATATATATAAAATATATATATTATTTATTTGTTTGAGACTATAGTTTCGAAGGCTTGGCCCTCATCATCAGTCTTTTTTAATTATAAATATTATTTTCATGGGGTCAGTATCGCATGGATATTGAAAATTTTTTGTTCTTCCTTAGCCGAAAGCCAGTTAGAATTAAAAAAAAAAAACTTATTTGTATCAAGCAGAGGACAACCTCATTGTTTCTCTCTATGAATCAACAACTCTGCTACTCTCGGCAAAATAAAAACTTTTCAATTATAACAATAGACTTTATATTTTTCAAGGGAATATTCAGCATCTGGAAACTTGAACGATTAAAGTTAGTTGGATTCGGAAAAATGGCAATAAAAAAAAAACGAAGGAGGATCCGCGGCTAAAACTTTTTTTAAATTTTGGACTTATCCACTTTGGCCTGTTGTTAAACATCGAATAAGGATATACTTGTTATTACCTTTAAATTATGATCTGAAATTATTTTCAAATCTGTAATCATTGAAAAATAACTAAAAATTATTTCAAGAGCTTTTATAAGAAATTCTTGAAAAGTTACAGGTTTATTTTCAATCACAGAAATTGGCAAAAGCGTTATGTAAGCCTAAAATAAAAAAAAAGATGTATTTTATTTAGTCGTTTATTTCTATAAATAATACTTACATTTATATATTGAGACATAAACTTGAGTAAATCACAGAAATACCAAATAATCTTTTGTAAATTAATTATTTTAGACTTCAAAGATAATTTAAGTTCTTCGTACTGTTAAATAAAGAATACAATAATAATATTATAATATAAATATATATTTTATAATTGAATGTAATGGAAGGCAGCCCAGAGGTAGTGAGGAAAGAAAAAATTAACACATATCAAATAAGGTGTAATTTATTGGAATCGTTCCTCCTTTCCTTTCAAACCGACGTTTCGGAGGATTCTTCCCTCCATCTTCAGGGTTTCAAGGGGTCAATGAAGGAAACAAATAAAATGCTTCCCTCCTCTCTCCACAGCAGTGCTTAAAACTTTTTTCTTCCTTGGCAGAGGCATAGAAAAATATTTTTTTTTCCTCCTTTTCTTAATTATATAATGTTTTTATAATTATATAATGTTTTTCTATGCCTCTGCTAAGGAAGAAAAAAGTTTTAAACACTGCTGTGGAGAGAGGAGGGAAGCATTTTATTTGTTTCCTTCATTGACTCCTTGAAACCCTGAAGAAGGAGGGAAGAATCCTCCGAAACGTCGGTTTGAAAGGAAAGGATGAAGGATTCCAATAAATTACACCTTATTTGATATGTGTTAATTTTTTCTTTCCTCACTACCCTTGGGCTGCCTTCCATTACATTCAATTAAAAGTTCTACCAGTCCTTCTCTCTAGAGGGAAAATTTCGTTGCAAATATATTTTATAAACTTATATTCATGTTCCAATTTACAATATCTACTAAATACAAAATTTATTTTAGAAAAAGGTAAATCGTTCCCTTTTGAAGAATTTCTAAAATTTTCTATTAAAATTTAATTTACTTGATGAGTATTGGTATTCAGGGCTGAGAAGTTCCCTCAGTTTCGGGAAACTAGTTACCAGCTATTTCCATTTTAAGAAACCAATCCAATATCTTTCAGTTATTAAATTTTTTTCGATTTCTAGTGTAATATTATATTGAGCAGAATATGTTCCTAAAGTGAAACATTTTGCCAAGAAAGGGTAATAATGAAAGCAGGAGAAATTCTTAAGGCATTTTTAAAATCCGTAGTTGCCACAAGAGACTATGTGGGAGCAGCAAATAGAAGATTCAGATTCTTACGGCTAAGTCTCGCTCCCTTACTAACACTTTCTCTATATGCTGTCTAAATGGGCTGTGTTCCCGGTGACAATAAATAAAAAATAAAAAAATGTAGTTAAACTTCTACAAAATCAATAATATTAATTGAAATTCTAATATGACAAATAGTTGAAAAGGCCATTGGACTTAATAAACCTGCTTTATGCTTTGTAGATCTCACTAAAGCCTTGGATCGGGTGCAACTGCAGGACCAATTGTCTGCGAGAAAGAGACGTTCAATCTGGAGTAATCAAAATTATTCAAGAACTAAACTCCAACAACTCCACGATTATCAAGACCAGCAGTGAGAAATCTAAACTGATTAACATCTCAGGAATTAGACAAGGCGATTCGCTCAGCCCGATGCTTTCCAACACAATCATGGATAAGATTATAATCGACCAAATACCAAAAGAACTAGGGTACAAAATGGGAGAAACCCCTATTCTGATAGTGTGCTATGCAGACGACGCAGTCTTGATGGCAGAGAATGAAGAGGATCGCCAAGACCCTCTGGTCGCATTCAACACAAATTCCTTACTGCTCAACATGAACATACGGTATAAACGACCAAGACAAAATATATGGTCATAGAGTCCTCTCACAGGCAACCTAGAAATAAACAACACCCCGATAGAACAACTCTCAAGAATCAATAAAATTTAGGGAACGCGGTGTTGGTTTATAGTGAAACATTGTTAAAATTAAATTAGGTTGGAGTTGGTGGTGTTTCACAAGGAGAAAAAGTTTTTTGAACGTATCAAGTTTTGGAAACGATATGTAGACGATATTTTAGTAGTTTGGTCCGGATCTGTGAGACAATTAAATGCATTTAATGAAAAACTAAATTCAATCAACCCCAAAATTCAATTTACAACAGAAATAGGCAATAAGTCAATTCCTTTCTTAGATCTTCGGATTTCCATAATCAACAACCACTTTGAATATCAAATCTACCGAAAACCTACTTTCACAGACACTATAATTCCCTATGATTCTAACCACCCCCTCAACACTAAATTATCTGTTTTCTACTCAATGTTCAATAGATTAGAAAACATTCCTTTAACCTTAGAACACTATAACCATGAATTAGCTATCATCCACAAAATAAGCGATAATAACAATTACCCCCGACACCTGATCGACAATATTCAGAAAAAGGTAATTTATAAAATAACAGCCCCCCCTTTTATATTCCATCATCCCAACAAAAGAAAAAAACTTTAAAAAACTTTATTTCCATTCTCCACTCAGCTACCCTATAGCTAATATGTTTCGCAAACTTAATATCACCCCCGCATTCTATAACAGAAACAACCTTTCATCCATATTGGTTAACAATAAAATCGATATAATAAAACCAACAACAATGAGCGGTGTATATAAATTGCAATGTAATGACTGTCAATCATTTTATATCGGGCAAACGGGCAGATCTTTCAATCAACGCCACGTTGAACATATGAGATCTCTTCGCAATCTACAGGTGAATAGTTTGAACCCAAATGCCCCCCCTCTTAGTTATACCTCGGCTTTTGCAGATCATTTGTTTGACCACAACCATTCACCTTCATCGACCAACCCCCTCCCTTTACATTTTATTCCAAAAAGTAGGAAATTGGATTTATTGGAGTCAGCTGAAATTAAAAAGGCCATACACCTTAATCAAAACATCTTGAACAATCAAACAGACATCAAAACTTCACCAATAATTGACATCTTAATCAATGATATTTAATTTGAATTGGAGTGCGATGAGGGTGTGTGGTGGGTTTATTTTTAATTTTATTTATTTTTTTAAATAGAAAATGAGAGATTAAATTTTCGCTATGCACCCTCATTGCATTCTATAGTTTATTGCCTTTCTTTATTACACATACATAATTTTCGGCAACTTTCAAATATAAATATCTTTTCTTTGTCCCAGCCCTTTGTCCCTACATCTGGTCAGTCGGCTTTCTAAAGCCATTCCATCTTTCTGATAATTCTTTCATATTTACACTATGTCATAAATAACTGTCCATCATATTAAAATTAAAATAAATTCTGTTCAAAATATCATGTTATCTTTAGTCAATGTTCTCCTGACGATGAGTTAAGAGCTCGAAATATATAGAGTAAACTAAAAAAATCTTTGTATTTTAATTTTTCTCCTTGTGAAACACCACCAACTCCAACCTAATTTAATCTCAAGAATCAATTACCTGGGAGTTGAATTATCAAGTAATAGGAATGTGGGAGATGAAGTCAAGACCCAAGGGGTCAAGGGAGCGAGAATTTTACTGATGCCTGTTTAGCCTGATTTGGAAGAACAAATAGCTTCTTTTGACACCGGCTAATTAATAAGTTGGAAGAACAAAGCGTTTCTTAAGAAGAAGAAGAAGAAGAAATTCTAATAAAATATAAATATATTCCTTTTTTTCTAATTTTGCTTTCTTCAATGTTTATGAGGTATCCGAAAAGCTTTTACGAAATCCATGGTCTGTTACTTTGGATCATTGAATAACTTTTAAGACTAAATTCACTAAATATTTCTGATAAAATCTCGGCAATTTTATCGAAGCAATGTGGTCCAGAGAAATAAATAATTAGAGGAACTACATTAATAACTTTATAAATACAAAAGGGACTGAGTAAAAATACTAGTTCCTTTCATTTTGAGGAACAAGCTACTAAACGTAAAGGGCTTAAGTGATTTGATTACTTTTAACTTTCCAGCCCTGTATATAATACATCATCATTACATTACCTTCGTGTAAAATATATAAAGATGTCTCTTCCAACGAAGAACAAATTCTTTACTTCTTGATCGGCGATTAAAAAGATCTTGTGGATTTTCTGGGCCTGGACATTCATTCAAATAATTGAATACATTTTGCAAATCAGTAGATATACAGCCAATAAATCGATCCATTCTAGATAAAATGACCGAATCTATCAATAAACCACACTCATTTGTATCACTTAAACTTTTCATATGAGATTGAAAAATCCACCAAGCCTTTATTAATTCTCCTTCAGTAATATTCTTATAAAGATCATCCACTTGTTTTCTCGTCATTTTAGATTGAAAGCAATTAAAATTTACCACATTATTTTCTTTGCTTAAAGAAATTTGTTTATTTTCTTTTTCTTCAAATTCCACTTTTTTTTCGATTATTGTTTTTTGTTGAGTTATACGTTCATCATTATATTTTGGAATGCTTATTTGGGATTCACAGTTACAAAGAGAAGGAGCCTTTAATACAATTTTCTCTTTAGGTATACTTTTCTCATTATATTTTGGGATGCTTATTTGGGTTCCACAATTCCAAAGAGAAGGAGATTTTAGTAAAATTTTATGTTTAGGATAAATGAGTGATTCTGTTCTTTCTTTAAAGAATAAATTTTTTTTTGAATCGGATTCACACATATAATATTTTACAAAACTATTTCCCAAAAATTCTAGGCTTTCTCGAAAGTTTTGAGAAAAGAAAATATGATTAACATTAAAATTTTGCACTGTCCTACTTTTGTTTCCATAAGTATTTAAAATACAATTCATTTTAAGTCTATCTTCTTTAATACGCTGAAAGATTAAAAAGAACCATATAAAAATTTTAAAACGATTTTACAATATTTTGTAATAAGAAAATACATTTAACATATCCACACGATGATCAAGATAATATATTGGTAAAATTTCTGTAATAAATATGTGTGTTTCTTCATCCCAAGTATCTAATTCTGGTGAACAATCATCTGATCTTATTGAATTCAGCAGCTCAACCAAACATTTCTCATATAATCGAATTAATTTTATTGAATTTCTGTCCAAAGTTAAATCATCATTCTGAAAAAGTTTATTTCCTTTCATTTGAAATATACAATCATTTATTCTAAAAATCATTTAATATTGAAATTTTGGTATTCTGATGCATATTTTTTCGGATTAGGGTATAAAATAAATTTCCTATAACTGGAGGAATTATCCAACACTTATACATTTAACCTTATCATACAATTATCATTGTATATTGATGAAAATTTTTTTCCAAGTTAGACCACCTATGATAAAATTGGTAGGATAATCAATATTTTCTACTATTATAACTACATTTGGCCTCTACTTCTTTCTTCAACTGTTGATTAATATACTTAATTTTCATTTCTAATTTCCTGAAAGTATAATCCAGCGGTCTTCAAACTTTGTTCCATAATAGAATCGTTTTAATAATTAAATTATGAAATTCTTCTAGATAGTGAATTAAAGTGTAATTTTTACACTAAAACATGATTAAATTGAAAGAGAGGTTCGCATCCTGCAGGTGAGCCGGATGGTGAGCCAGATGGCCCGGACTGCTGTTACTTCCACTCGGGTTCGATTCCCGAGGGGGTGAAAAACAACCCCTCTGACATATAATTAAAAATATTCCATTCCATCTGATTTAATAGATGACACCATCTTATGATTTTCTAGCATGATTAAATTATTCGGGATATTGATATTTCAGTTAAACATCAATAAATACTAATAAACATAAAAGAAATTTTATTAGATGAAGAAGGAGGTATCAGCCAAAGATGGAATCACTGAGTTCAATAAAACACCTTTAATAAAACGTTTCGGCCTGAATTTATTTGGCCATCTTCAGTTAATTAGGAGTTAAACACAAAATGCGGTACAGATATGTGATCGAACCAAGCCTTGTCAAAAAAAAAAAAAAAAATTTTAGCTTCATGCAAATTTATAACGTGCCTGGACCCAAAAGTTTCATTCAGATTGAAACTTTTGGGTCCAGGCACGTTATAAATTTGAATGAAGCTAAAAATTTTTATTTTTGACAAGGCTTGGTTCGATCACATATGTGTACCTCATTTTGTGTATAACTCCTAATTAACTGAAGATGGCCAAATAAATTCAGGCCGAAACGTTTTATTAAAGGTGTTTTATTGAACCCAGTGATTCCATCTTTGGCTGATACCTCCTCCTTCATCTAATACAGTTTCATCACAGCCACGAACTTTAACAATATAAAAGAAATTTGCTCGAAATAAGTTTTTAATTTTTCCCTTTATAGTTTTATTATTCTTTTACAAATTTTTGTTTTAGTATTTCGACATTATCTTGCGCAGAACCCAAGATTCTGCCGAACTCATTTGAAGAACGCTGGTTTAATCCAATAAAAAACGGCTAATACTCGAACTCACATACCAAGGGTTATTTATTTTTTCATCTTAACGAATTAATAATTTGATAGTAACGAATTTTTACAGATTGGGGTGTGAAATCAACTCTTCTGACATAATATAAATCATCCAAAGAACTTCGCATTCACTAGTAACTATCACTTGTGTTTTCTTTAAAGTTTTTAACTCAACTAATATCGGCAATTTTAACTTTTATATATAACAGGGTCAGGTTGGCCGAGTGGTTATAGAGCATGCCTTCTAATAAACTAACACGGTTTCAACCCCGACTCGCTGCAAATATTTGACCGGCTATAATCTGATCCCTTCACGGGAAGGCAATGAAAAACCACCCCTGTGAAAAATTTTCCCAGGAAAATTATAATAGAGAGTGTACTATCCACAGTAATCGGAATCGAGTATGGCGCTTGAAGACGAATCTATATAAATATTGCTTATTGAAAAAACAAATTTGTTGAAATATATTATTATTGGTGTAGAATATTGAGGTATTTCGGAAAAATAAGATACGGATGGTTGGATGTAGTAAAAAAACTTCTTATGTAGTTTTTGTGTGTTTAATGGTGTACATTTGCTTGCGGGGGTTTCGGACTAGATCAATCCTTCATCAGCACCTATTGATTAAGATTTATTACATTTTAGTGTGCATAGTTGGAATATTAAAATGCAAAGTGGATAATTTTGTACAATGAAAGAGCCCCATATTTTATTAACAAAGATACAACCAACTTTTTGACAACAGCTCTAGCTGTGATGTGTTGATCAAAAAAATGACCGAGAGAGAACCAAGTGTTCAAAGTAGATGTCAAGGCCAATTACCCCCACCTTTTTAAAAATTTATATAATTGCAATTTGAAAAATCTTAATCAATAGGTGCTGATGAAGGATTGATCTAGTGCGAAACCTTTGCAAGCAAATGTACACCATTAAACACACAAAAACTACATAAGAAGTTTTTTTACTACATACCAACCATCCGTATCTTATTTTTCCGAAATACCTCAATATTCTACACCAATAATAATATATACAAACGGAAACCTTGGCTACAAGATCACTGTGGACCTTTCCACGAGTCTCCATTAACTTATTATTGAAATATATTTTATTTTATAATTAAATATTATAATTTCAAATAAGTAAATTATTAGTACTACCTTATAATTTACTCCTGCTTTTTTGAAAATAATACGGGGTAATGTTATTATTAAGAATATTATCCATTCGTGCAGATTATGATTGGGGTGATTATTAAGATTTTCCAATTTTAAACGGGACGGCTCAGTTAAAAATGTTTTTATACACCATTTCGATAATGTAAGGAGTTGCTTCCATATTTCATCTTTGTTGACATCTTTAATCTGGAATATAAGAAAAAAAATAAAAAGTATCCCTTATCTATTCAAAAATTATAATTCATCATCTAACCCATCTTGGCCTGTGTTTTATAAAAATAGGCAACATAATTGAAAAAAATTTAAGCCATTTTGAATCATTCACATTTTCCATTTTAGACAGATTTCTATCAATAAATATTTATGTTTGGTTGAATTATGAAAACAAAACGAAAATATTATCATAAATTCAAAATATTCATTGATAAATAATTTGAATAACATTGAAATATATAATATTTTAAAGAAAAGAAAATTAGATACACAGAGAAATGGAATTTGACCAACACACATGGAAAAAATTATTTTTGGATACTTTACCAAAGTATATTAAATTACGGAACGATTTAGTATGTATTTAATTATAATCCATTTATATAATACTAAAAGTAATTGATACATTTTTTGTTAAAATGGTGGATTTATAAATATTAAATTTATTATTTTAATAATGATTACTAATTTGAAAATAAATTTGACTATTGTATTTATAACTAGCTTCAAGGCCCGCCTTCGGCGGGCCTTTTGCTAGCCAGGGGGCTTCGCCCCCTGGACCCCCACGTGGCTGCTTTATTGATGTTTTATTAGTAACAGAGAATAAATATAATTGTTTTATTATAAAGTCTTAAATAGACATAATTTGTGATTCTATTTAACTGCAATATACACTCATAACAAATAAGATGAAACAAATATTTAAAATGTATTAAAAATCTCTATTTATAAAAAATTCTCTTATTCTCAAGCTTGAGTTGTTTATCATAAAAGAATTTAGTCTTATTGATTTTAAGTCGATTTTTCCACGTTTTCAGTAGAGCTTGCCATTAATAGTCAAAACATCAAAAATGGAATGCAATAAGGTTATTCCTCTACTATTAGATAAGAATCGATCGTTATTTTTGATTTTAAGTCGATTCCTCCATGTCTTCAGCAATGGTTACCAATAATAATCGAAGGGTCAAAAATCTAATGTAGAATTGTTATTCCTCAAGTATTAGATAAGAATCGATATCGGTCCATAGTGGAAGGCATAGCCCTATACAATTCAGAAACATGGGACATGAATAAGAAAAACGAAAAAAAATTACAAGCGCTCGAAATGGATGCGATGAGAAGGAGTTGCAGAGTGTCGAGGTTGGAGCATATCCCAAATACAACTATAAGGGACAAAATGAAGATGGAACACGACATAATAGATAGAATAGAAAGGAAGAGATTAATATGGTACGGACACCTCAAAAGAATGCCGGAAGATAGGTGGCCTCATAAAATATGGACCTGGATGCCCACGGAAAGACGGAGGAGAAGAGGAAGACCGAGACGAACGTGGAAGCAGGGAGTAGATGAGGCAATGACCAGTAGGCAACTACAAGAGCAAGACATCCTGGATAGAGAGAATTGGCGTGTTGGATGCGGAAAACGGCGCATGCTGTAGAACAAACCGCTTTATATATATATAATAAGCATTTTCTCTATATTTGTGAACATAAATAATAAATTATTTTGATTGTTTATGTCCATCGATTAAATTAATAAGTTGTTGTAGGAAACAAGGACAATAGCTTATGCAAATATTTTTTATTTTTTTTTACTTCCTCAGGGCTCAAACAAATTAACTAATCTAACGATTTAAATAGGAAATATATTCAATCTCTTCAATGACTGGCCTATATGTGTTTGCTAAGAATGAATATTTATAAATTGACAAATATGCAAAGAATTTTTTTTTATTTTTTATTTACCTTGTCCGTTAGAACATTTGGTCAGATGCAAAGAAGTTAATTTGGCATAAAAAAAAAAAAAAAAAATATTTGCATAGGCTATTGTCCTTATTTTCCTATAACAACTTATTAATAAATAATAAATTTTATTTTTATTATTTGGTGTTTTTAATGAATTTTAAAGGTGCATTCATTATCTGAACATGAATGAGAAAAGGCGAGCAGGTAAGAAAATGAAAATTAGGTATCTCGAGATGCAACTTTTTACTAGACTACCGAGTGAATGATATTCAATAGAAATAGGAACCAGGGCCAGCTCTAGGCTAAGTAACCAGAGGGCCGCCAAAACCTTCGAACAAAATTTAAAATAAATAATAATAAAAAAAAAAAATTATTGCCAAGGTACACTGAACACACACACTATCGAAGATTCTGGATAAGTATTCATTTAATTAGAGCAGGGGCTTTCCCAGAAAATGTTTTTGGCAAAGGGGGGGTTTGCCAATTCTTGGCATATACCCACGCCAAAACAATGCTCGTTCACCCTTAAAAAATGTCTAGATCCGGCCCTGAGAACTGAAGAGTTTTACTAGAGAATAATTTTTAAGAAAAAAATAAAAACCGACTTCAAAAAATTAAATGCAACAAATAAAATACACTAAAAGGTATAAAATAATTATTATCTTATTTAGTTACAACTAAACGACGAAATATTAACATGAAATTACTTTTTGAAGTCGGTGCCTAACTAACTATACCTATAAGCGAGCATACCCTCCAAACGTACTAAGTAAGATCCGTCGAATGCGATTCATAAAAGGTATATGTTTGGCACCGACTTCAATGTTTCATGTTAATATTTCGTCGTTTAGTTGTAACTAAATAAGATAATAATTATTTTATACCTTTTAGTGTATTTTATTTGTTGCATTTAATTTTTTGAAGTCGGTTTTTATTTTTTTCTTAAAAATTATTTTTATTTTTCTCTTTTTAGTGATGTTATTAATAGTGATCATATCATCAGAACTTGACCAAATTAATATGACACCATCCCTAAGACACCCCCTTTCGGATAAAAAAAGAACCATCGAAATCGGTTCATAAACAAAGAGGTTAGGTCTAAACAAACTTAATAAAAAAGGTCTAATACCTATGAAAAAAATACGAAAAAAAATGGGACCAATCGGAAGCTAGACTGGACCCAATGCAAAAAATTTTTTCAAAATCGGTTGAGAATTGGCGGAGATATGAGGTAACATAGGCACAAAAAAAAAAAAAAAAAAAAAAATTCAGTCGAATAGAGAACCTCCTCCTTTTTTGAAGTCGGTTAAAAATAAGATCTAAGATAGGTTCTCGTTACTTTACTCAGTGGGCCAGAGCTTCATAAATTAGCCATTTTATCCTACTCAAAAAGGGAGTCTATAATGGAACCTGAAAGCAACAATTTACTTCAGTCCATACGAGTCATATTATATTGTGTATTGTTCGCACTTCATGGGGGATCGCAACCGTCAGGAGCGACATGAAAATGTCTGAATTTCCATACTTTATACATGCACATTTCACATATTGTGCTTGCGCAAGTATATGGAATAGATCTAGCACAGACAAGACCGGATTTAGACTTGATAAGGTCCTAAGCTATTTGTGATATAGGGCCCTTTATAAGTCCAGATATTACATCTCAGCGCCAAATATGATTTTCGGATACCTAGAGGGTTAAACAATTAAGAAGTATATGGATAGTGAAATAAAAAATCCTTAACTTAAAATCAATTTTATTCATAACAAACTTAAAAATGCATACTCTGGTAAAAAGAAACAAAAGTTCTTAATTTTAAAAATTACCGGGATTTCCTGTCGAAATTTATCAGTAATTTCGGTAGTCATAATTACCGGTTATCGGTAATGCAAACCCTAGGCACAATAGCGCTTTGTTCTTCGAAAGGACGCGCTAAAAAGTTCTTAATTTTAAAAATTACCGGGATTTCCTGTCGAAATTTATCAGTAATTTCGGTAGTCATAATTACCGGTTATCGGTAATGCAAAGCCTAGGCACAATAGCGCTTTGTTCTTCGAAAGGACGCGCTAAAAAATTGGATGAAGAGTATGTTACGTTCCGGGCGGGGGACGAATAATGCTGCAGTATATTTAAGTACGAGCTTTTCGTGCGTGCCTTCGGCACGCCCTCGAAGCTCGGCCCTCCGGGCTGGTGCCCTGGCGTGCAGCGTCTCAGTCCTAAAATTTTATTCCTCTTAAAAAACCACACTCCAAATGTATACCGGTAAACTACCGAAAATACATCGTCTCTTAAAAGTTTCGCCCCTTTAACTTTTGAGTGGCGAGGGGGGGGGGGGGGGAGGCAATAATGATCAATATATTTAATGTTTCTTAATTTAAAATGAATTGGAGTCTTTCATTTCAAAATTCGATTCCATATTAGAATTATATTTCAAATTTGCCTGGTTAATGAAAATCGATTGGAGCCATCAGTTTAAAATCCGCGCTGATAATTATATTTCAAATTTGCCTCGTTAATTAATATATAGTTAATGTTTCTTAATTTAAAATCTATTGGTGTTTTTTCATTTTCATTCGAGTTCAAATGTGTACAATATTATCTCGACACAAAGTCCAAATCAAAAATATATAGTTTTAGTAATAGAAATCAAGATACAAATATTAATATTGCAATGGTGTAATCGCTAGAGCTGATGACCATAGTTCAAGAGTTCCTCGGTTCGATTCTAGGCAAGAGCATAATTTTTTTAGAGAAATTTCTCTAAGCGTTGTTACAAATTAATCTAGACAAATATTATATAGTATATATGACAATTGCTCACTCGGGCAATTTTTTTGGGGCCCTAAGCTTATAGCTTATAAATAAATTCTGCTCTGAGCACGACTTGTACATGTGTGAACCAATCGCTAGTTAATTTCTCATGTGTTATAACTGGGGTCTTCTCTTCTTATTTTCACGATGCAAGGATCCACCACGGATTACAGAGTTGTACCTTTTTGGTGCAACTTCTTCTTGTATCAATATCATTATAAAAAAAAACTTCTCTCATCTTAATTAAAGCCGATACGAGGGCTAAAAAGTTGAAGTATATCCCTTCATTTACCCGCAAATAGTTATGTCTAAAATATTAATCAAGTGTAATTAACTTTGTAAAGAAAAATTAAGAATCAAATAATTGGGACGGGGAGGAATATGGAATTTGAATAATTATCGGAAAAGAGGTTTTTTTATTTAATTAGTTTTTTTCCTCTTATTAAAAACAAGGACTACAAAGATGATCAAGGACAGTCGATGGTGGAGAAGTAATCTCCGGAGTCGAAGCTAAAATACAATATATACATTAATTAATGTAAAATAATTGGTTTAATAAAATTTATAAAAAAAAAGAAAAATTAACTTGATATAATTAAAATAGGTGTGTGTACAAGTTAGTACACACTTTTGAAGTGGAACAAAATTATGTATTTATTAACAATTATTCACATTGTTTAAGTTTGACAAAAACGAAGATAACGTATGGAAAAACATTTTTGAGAATTACAAATCTTGTCTAGTCTTATTATTATGTGGATACGAATGGACTCCCCAACTGTTAAATGAATCCATTAGAATAAACGAAACAATGGAAAAGCATGAGTGGATAAATTTTGTTATTTCTTCGGTTCCAGAATACATTATCAACTCAGTATCCACCGAGAAGGTAATATTTATAAGAATTTTTGAATGAACAAAAGATGCCTAAGCTCAAAAGAGCCAAATATTTTATACTAACCATGAATATAAATTAACTATATACATTTTAATCAGTTAATTAAATTCATTAAGAATAAGCTTAATTAGTTAAATTTTAGTCCTAGGCCTTAGTAAGATTTTATATTCATGTAAAATCCCAATCATAGTGGGAAAGAGAGGGCGATATAATGATTTCTCTCTCTCTTCTAACTTTATTAGCAAATAAACTGAAAACACGCGTAATAATTAAAAGAAGCTATCAAAGGATATTTTTGTTTTTTATAAATATAAATAAATAAATAAAGTCAATTTGATCAAGAAGTCAACCATTAGATATCAGTAGTCAATTATTGCTCTAGAATTGCCCATTTTGCATATTTCCAATTACAAATATTTAATAGATTTTAAATGATGAAAATTCGAGACTCGCATGGACAAGTTGAGACGTGTTGGAGGATTATTTTGCAAAAAAATGTTTTCTCGAATATTTCGAATTTATTCATTTTCTCTGATGAAAAAATATCAATTAAGTAAAAAAAAATTATTGAAACCTATATAAGATACAAATTATTTTCATTTGGTATAAATGGTTTTAGTTATACCTAATGAGCTGAAAATTGGTACGCAAATATGTATTTTCACATTACAATTCACCAAATTTTATCTTATATCTGAGAACGTTTCCTGAAAATACAAAATGCCAATCTTGAATGATTTTAGTTAATGAGCTGAAAATTGGTATGCAACTATGTTACAATTTACTAAATTTTATATTTTTACATGAAAACATTTCCTGAGAGTACAAAATGCCGTTCTTGCAAGGTTTTAGTTAATGAGCTGAAAATTGGTACGCAAATATGTATTTTCACATTACAATTCACCAAATGTTATTCTTATACCTGAAACCGTTTCCTGAAAGTACAAAATGCCAATCTTGAATGATTTTAGTTAATGAGCTGAAAATTGGTACTCAACTATGTTACAATCCACCAAATTTTAGCTTTATATACCTGAAAATCTTTCCCGAGAATATGAATTGTCAATATAGAATGGTTTTATTTAATAAGCTGAAACTTGGTACGCAACTATGTATTTTTGCATTTTAATGCGCCAAATTTTAGCTTTATATCTGAAAACATTTCCTGTGAGTATAAATTTCCAATCTTAAATAATTTTATCTAATTAAACTCGATTCGAATCTATATATTTTGACTAAATTTTAGCTTTATACCTGAAAACATTTCGCGAAAGTATAGGTATACGTTTTTTTGCATAACTGTAATATTTTATAATATAATATGTATAATATAATATTTTTCTTGGTTATTTTTAATATTCGAATAAACTTGAAGGAGACAATAAAAAGAGTGTGTCTTCTGCTGGAATTATAAATTTTATTTATTTATAACGAGACTATAGTTTCGAGGGCTTTGCCCTCTTCATCAAACTATAGTCTCGTCATAAATAAATAAAATTTATAATTCCAGCAGAAGATCACTCTTTTATTGTCTCCTTCAATATATAAAAATTCTGCTACTCTCGGAAGAAAAACTTTCAATTTAATTCGAATGAACAGTAAAAAAAGATATGATTATAAAATGGACCTATGAAATAAATTCATTTGATAAACACAGATGTATTCATAAAGAGAAACAAAGAGGTTGTCATCTGCTTGATCAACCTCTTTGTTTCTCTTATGATTCAACAACTCTGCTACTCTCGACAAAATAAAAACTTTTCAACAAATTTATTAGTTGGTCTATTTGGAAATAAAATTGAAAAATTATTCATTCATTATGTTTAAAAAAAAGATGGTTATTTTAAAAAGTTCTAATTTGGATGAATTTATTAAGAAACCAATAGATCTCCATTGGTTTTCTATTAATTATTATTGGAGTAAATTAATAAAAGACTTAACTCTAGAACTTTATGATTTTGTGCAACGGCTGCATATCAAATTGGATTCTAATGGTATCATAATTCTGTAAAAAGTTAATCAAAATCGGCGTATTTTAATTGGGTAATTTTCGTAGACAGCGGGGCCGGGTTCCGGCGAACGCGCTGAACTTGCCTTGCGCCGACCCTGATAAGATTGTCGGATGAGAACATTATCAAATTATTCAGCTGACTACTAGAAAAATTTACATGATTGTTTCTCAAATTCTACAATTTCGAAAATAATCTTTTGTCCCATGTTATGTGGTGAAAAAATTGTAACAGTTAAGACTGCATTTTTCATTAAAGTTTTATGTTTAAATCAAGGAAAGAAACGTTAGGTTATTTAACTGATACTAAATTAATATTATCTGAAGTTAACGAATTTGTCATGCCTATTAAAAATTCCATATTAACTAGTAATTTTTCAAAACCAAATTAATCTTATCAATAAGGAATATTCATTCAAATCTTAATCTTTTCAAAATTTCTCTACCACCAAGTTTCTCTCACCTTCCCCACGAAATCCATTAATTCTTAGAAAAAATGACGAAGTTATCTTCTACTATATCCGAGCTGTAATAAGCTAAAAACGTGTTTGGGGGCCCAGGAATGTATAACTAAAAATGCTCTGATATGCATTTTATACCTTTAATAATAACTATATTCAAACGTCTTCCCGATCACAAGCCCTGAGGTTGAAAATTATTTTTTCTTTACCCAGGGCTCAATTCACAACGAGACATCGTCGAAAGCCAAATATAAATTAAATTAAATTAGAGAACAAACAAAATATTTTTTATTATAGCTAAAAAGGGGAAGGGAAGACCCAGATTAGAATATTTCAACCAAATAATTAGGGATATGTGATGCCAGATATTTAGAGAGGTCAAACAGCTGGCGGGGGATAGAGTCGAGTGGATACGGATTGTTGCATCAAACCAGTCTTAGGACTGTATACCCAATGATGATGAGCTAAAAGGATCAGCCGGGGCTTGAACCCGGGATCTTCGCATGTCCGGTGCCATGCTTTTCATAAGAGCATAGCTCCTATATCCTCTTAGCCACTAATTCCGAACTCAAGCTAATACCTAATGTTTGTATGAATTTGAAATTTCATTTTTATTTAATCTTTAATCTCCACTTTGTGATTGATTGGGAAGGCGTTTGCATATAGTTTAATTGTTATGTCAAGCCACTAGAGAGCCATGAAAATGAATAAAGAGATTAAAGATTAAATAAAAAAATTCCAATTCCATATAGACATTAGGTATGAGCTTGTGTTTGGGGATCAGTGGCTAAGAGGATATAGGAGCTATGCTCTTATGGAAAGCCTCGCACCAGACATGCGAAGATCGCTGGTTCGAACTCCGTCTGATCCTTTTATCTATAATAAAAAAATCTTTTTTTTTGTTCTCTAATTTAATTTAATAATAACTAAGTGGATATTGATGAGGCAGTCCAAAAAAAGAAGAAGATAATTTACACTATCTTTTTATTCATAAAACCGACGTTTCGGAGGCTATTCCCTCCTTCTTCAGGGTCTGTAATTAATTAAAATGGGATTTGGCCATCATTGCAATCAAGATCATTACAAATTGTTTTTTTATATAAATACAATTAATATATAATTATATGGAATACAATTTTTTAATCAATAATATTCTACTCACTTTGAAAAGTCAGTGAAGGAAGTCCAATGCGGCATTCCCCTCTGTCTCCTCTTTCAGTGGCAGTAACAATAATATCTTGTATTTCATTCTCAGCAGAATTATAATGTAATAATGATTTGGAAATATTTTTTTTTTAATATAAGTGCATATCATTAGCCACAATCCCCTCTCAGATAAACCCTGCGCAAAGCAGTTGTGCGCATAATTATTTATTTATATAGTACAACAATATGTATTTTACTTTAAATTATACTTTACATATATATATATACAAACTTTTTATAAATCATTCATTTATTTATCTTATTTCATTATTTTTTTCTCCCTCATAAATCTTAAAAAGGTTTGTCAAGTGTTTAAAATAAAATTACGAATTTACTATTTACAATTATTTACATATTATCTATTTACATTGTTATATTTTAATTATACAAGTTTTAGATCAGCAATTATGCCGTCCCAACAAATACTCAAGTCTATTATGTCCGTTCTGTAATTTACGGCACGTGGCAAGAGATTTTTTATAGCTATCATTTCCAGGATTTTTCTTTTAAAATAATTATTCTCTTGGAATATAATGTTACAATTGTTAAAGTTAAAATTATGCTTTTTTTCCTGGGCATGAATTGCTAAAGCCGTGTTGTTTTTAATGGTTTTTGAAACCGAAAGCTCATGTTCACGTAATCTCTCTCCAGTGTGGCGTTTTGTTTGGCCGATATATATTCCATTAATAATAACTTTTATAAGATCCTTATCATTGGACATACATGTTTTAATATTAAATATATAAAATTTTTAGTGAAATTCCCTTTCGATTGTGTATAATGAGATAATACTTGGAAATTCTAGTTCACCGAGCCACATTGAAAGTTGTTGTCTCTCGTGGATTCATTGAAAATCACATACACGTTTTATTTAAGCGAGGATCTGAAGGTGGCTGTTGCTCTCCTTTTGCAATCGAAGACAGCCAGCGGTCAGAGAGGGGTGTTATATACTTTTATGTGCATGTGTGTGTATGTAAATTGACGAATCGACCAGATTATAGTAGGAGACATAATCTTATTTTATGAAAAAATAACTTTGGAAAAATCCCACAAGTTTTGTGGGCAACACACCGAGTTTTGGAATAATTTAGCTTTTCTTCTATTTTCGAAATATTTTTTTTAGAAAAATTTAAAAGATTATGTATGCAAAGCCATTTAGAATATATCGCCTGAAGATAGGCAACAAGTTGACAGCTCTTACGAAACGAATGCAGAACACACAGGCGGGCTCAGAATCAACCAGAGGCTCAGAATAAAAAAATGAAATTTTATAATTCAAAATATAATTTTAATTTTATTAAAAAAAAATTGTCTTTAATTTAATCCCGTATTAGCTGTTTAGAATTAAAACCCTATAATAAGCACATTATTTTGGTTCGTTATCAGAAATGTTTCTTTCATTCGAAGTAATTTTTTAATATATTAAAATTATTTTAAAAATTATAAATTTTTAATGTATATTTTAGTCCTCTTGGCTCTAATTGGAGTATGTACTATCTATATGTATTATTTATTTACTATTTGATTAAACAAATACAAAACTTTTATCTATAATGTAGAATTTGTAGCGGCTGCAGATGACAGCCAAAATTCTTGCAAAATTTTAATTTAACGTTAGAAGGAACTAGAAATGCAGATAAAGAAAAATAAGGAAGCTTGCAACCACATCCTTCTTGTCTCCTTAAGGCTTGTTAAAATTCGTCATTGACATCAACATAATTATCTGTTGATCTCAACTTCGAATTTTTTCCCGAATACAAGATTTACATTCCTATCAAAACAAAGAATCAGTGATTCTATTTGCTGGCCAATAAAAATAGAAAATTTATAGTAAAAATAAATAGTGAAATATTTTTTGTATTGATTCAGAAAATAAAAATCTAATTTTTATTTTATTTTTTCTAATAATCCTAAAATTCTAGACCTCGGATACACCCAACAAAAAAGTTCTACAAGAATATTGTATAAATTATGAAATCTCCCTGAACTACTTTTTGAAACATATAAATCACAATCAAAATCAAGAGATTTTTGAAGATATTTCCCTTTCAGATGATCAATGGTTTCATTTTGTCACCGAAAAATTGCCAAAATATTATGAAAGTATCACTCCTCAAATAACGGTAATGATTATTTTCTTATTGAGTTTGGTGGCCAGTTGATTAGAAAGAAACTTTCAGACTCATTGACGACCCATTATAAAATTAAACAATTAATTTTAAAGACCCAATCCGAAAGATTCTTACAGATCAAGAAAGGTAATTATCGTTAAGCAATATCATTAAAACTTTAAGCAAGCATCAAAAGCCTTGACTCTGGATGAGGCCGGGACCCACCAAGAGGTGGATTCCTGCATTATTATAACAAATATTTAATAAGAGGAGGCCCGCGATTATCTCCAATCCTCGCGAGGAATGAGTAGGCCAGTATAATTCTTTTATTATATTATATTAGTTGGGAACGGGCAAAAAGGAAATCGAAACATACTAAGTTGAGGTAAGGTAAACGTTCCAGTAGTGGGCCTGTACATATAGTGGGCCAGATGCAAGAAAAGTGCAAAATTATGCTTATCCAACTTTGAAAAATAGTGTTATATATAGCCCATGGCACGAGCTATATATAGCGCAATTTTTCAAAGTTGGAAAGCTAATTTTTGCACTTTTTTGCATCTGGCCCACTACAGGTACAGACCCACTACTAGAGCGTTTACCTTAATGGTCAGTAAATTAAGTGAGGGGTCTGTATATTAACTATTTAAGTAATGTAAAAAGAATTGTATGAATCCAAAACCCAAATAGGGTAAGGATTGAATCAAATAAATAAAAAAAAGTGAGGTGTCCAGAAATTCTGAAAAGCCTCCCCCGCCCTCCCCATAGCCCAGTTTTTGAAGTGTATCTTCATTATCCCAATATTCTAATTAAATTTTTTGTTAATCTCTTCTAAATAATGCAATTAGGGATTTTTTTTATCTCAACGAGTATTATATTTGGAACTTAATTAATCTCCTATCTATATATATAAAATTAAGATTTTGTCTGTACACTGGTCCAAATCACGCCAAATTTTGGTTGCACACGTTTCAAACAAAGTTATGAACGAAAACACTCTCAGAAAATTCCTGTCTGTCTATCTGTCTGTATGTTTGTATGTTTCCGTGGTTTCCGCGAAAAGTTGCTCACGATTCACGTAAAAACGGCTGAAGGGATTATTATGAAATTTCATATTTACATCAGATGTCTTCTAACTTACTTTTTTAGCTATATACCGTTTTGATATTTTGACCTCAAAAGGGGGTTTGGTTTTCACGTGTCTTGTCTGGTCCCCCGGACGTTGGCTATTACCATGGCGAAAGCTGAACGGTCCTCTGGCATGTTTTTTCACCCGCCTTCCGGGTGCCTCTGCTGAACTAGAATGTTTATGTTAAATATATATATTAAAATTTAGTGAATAAAGTTCTAATTATTTACGTATATATGTTTTAATACAAATGAATAAAAATAAATACCAATATTTTTCCTCTTAAAAGGCCCTGCAGCCCAGAGGGTCTGCGGACGTCCTTAAAAGTAGATCAGTTTTTGTATTATTAGATATTAAAGTCAAAATATTTAGAAATCTTAAACAAATGCCTAAAATTAAAAAAAAACTTTCTAAATATTATTGTAAACCCCTTTGAGAATATCTTGTAAATTAAAGTTTACTAATATTACAACTTATTTTAATCTTTAAGATGATATATATCTTTAATTATATTACAGTTTGAAATCTTATTCCATTTAGAAAAAACAATCCCACAAAAAGCCCATTAGTAGCAGAGAT
This sequence comes from Forficula auricularia, assembly GCA_024734495.1. Taxonomy (NCBI): domain Eukaryota; kingdom Metazoa; phylum Arthropoda; class Insecta; order Dermaptera; family Forficulidae; genus Forficula; species Forficula auricularia. The sequence goes on from JALMQS010000162.1 coordinate 3,312,605, forward strand.
AGGAAAAATTCATCTGGTGAAAATATTAAGAAAATCAGATCCATACGACAGTTAATAAGAGGCCAAAAAACTCATCAAAAACCGAATAAACCAATATCTCAGCCAAATCTATCAACGAATTTTAATATGAAAGAAAGAATATCTGACTCTATTTTATCACTTGGAAATGAATCTAAAAAACAGGTAGGTGCATTAAATTAGTATAATATTTTTTTATAAAAAATTAAATTATTTAGAATCAAGGCAATATATCAATATATACCCTCTCAGTTATTAATGTCAGAAATTTCAAAGTGATTTCAACCTGCAGGTCATTACTTAGTGAAAAAGAATCTAAATTCGGCACTCATACAGCTTTTACTATTTTTAAGCTTAGCAATACAGTAGATCGTCGATAATCCGGATTAATTGTGACCGGACCCTGTCAGGATTATCAACATGTCTGAATTTTCCACAAGAACCAAAAAAAGGTCTCGTTTGAGTTCATAACAAAAAGAAAACTTGCTAAATCCCTTAATAATTCACTTTAGTGGTTAAATAATTGGAGCAGATAAATAAAACCATTAATTAATATCAACTTATAATCTATTTTAATTAAAGAACATATATACTTATGTAATGTACAACAGTGGCGAGGGAGGTGGGTTCTAGGGTCAGAACCTCCTCCCAGAGTCGAACCTCTATCTATCTGTCAAATCTAAAGTTAAGTAAACAGCAAAAATGAAAAATACATTTTGGTGTTGGGAAGATATGGGTTAATAGTCCAGTCAAATTAGACCAATTTTCGACAAATAAAAACATTAATCGATAAAGATCTGAATTTTGGTATACCATGCTTATTACGGCTTCCCATTGAACATACTAAAAGTCCCCGTCAAAATCTGTTGCGCTCGAGCCGCAATCTATGAAAAAGGGTACACTTTTTCAGATTTTTTGCCTATATCTCGGCAACTAACACTGATACGAAAAAATTGTTCAGATAAAAAATATAGTTTAATAAATTCCTTTAACAAAAACATTTTAACATTTCTTTTGTATTACTTTAGCTGTAATCCAACGTTGAATAGAGAAGAATTTTCTGACGGTGTGATAACGATGTCGATTTAAAGATCTCTCACTCGTATATACCTCGTATGTACCTGGCCACCGAGCGATGCTCGGTAACTTTTTGCTTCAAGTTAAAAGCTATACATATAGTACACGCCTCCTGAACCCCCCTCCCCCAGAAACTTTTAGTTTGCACACGGAGCGGCAGAATGGCTTGGCGCGGCCCTGCATATATGGTGCATATTTAACTCGTTTACATATGTCAGTGAGGTTCGAACCTTCCAGGTGAGCCAGATGGCCCGGACTGCTGTTACTGGCACTCGGGTTCGATTCGAGGTGGTTAAAAACAACCCTTCTGACATATAATTAAAAATAATCCATTCCTTCGGATTTAATAGATGACACCATCTTATGATTTTCTAAGAAGATTTGAATCTATTACCATCGGCAAATTGAAATCTTTCACATTCATGTACATCGACGCGCCTAGAAATAAGGCAACACTGAGTTTTCACTGCATTGAAGTTAACTAAGTTTTGGAATCCCCAGTTTTTAAGTCTGCATAAGTCTAAATTTATTGAGGAGGCAATGTCTGCACGGTTTTTATGCGATGCAGGGGCGTTATGTTGGGTGCTGTCATCTGCGTAATAATGTACCGGATTGGAGGGCAAGTTTAGGAGGTCGTTGATATAGATAAGAAAGACCGTAGGGGAGATAACCGATCCCTGAGGAACTCCAGCGTTGGTATGGAAGGAGGAAGATGAAATTCCATCGATGACGACCTTAATTCTACGGTCTGAAAGAAAACTTTCTAGCAACTTGCAGAGTTTCGGCGCAAGGCCGACGGAGGTCAATTCGGCAAGAAGATTTTTGTGCCAGACAATATCGAAGGCTTTTGAAATGTCTAAAGCTATCGAGAGGGTCTCATTCCCGGCCTCAGGGTTTTATTCCAGATATGAGTTACATATGCTAGGATATCACCTGCCGACCGGGACTGCCTGAAGCCGTATTGCCTATCGTGGATTAATTGTGTATGTTTATTTGCATCAAGTAGACGACAACCTCATTGCTTCTCATTATGAATAAAAAATAATTAATATATCTCATTTCATTCTCAGAAGAATCTAATGTAGTGATGATATGCAATTTTGAGAAAAATATATATAAGTAGCCAAATTCCCCCCCCCCCCCCCCCCTTGCGCCTAATTCGAATATTTACAAAAATATAGTATTTGCTTATAAAAATAATAAAATAAAAATTTATTTTCCCATGGGAAGCGGAATTTTTTTTTTTTTTGTATTTTTTAACCAAAAATTCTTAAACTAGAAACCTCAAAATCTTGACAGTACAAACATTTTGACACCAAAATAAACTTTTTACGATTTTTCACTTTGGATTTACCTTGGAATAAGTTTTATTTTCAAAATTAAAAAAAAAAAAACAATCAGGCGCCCCTCCCCCGCCCCCTAACCCCAGAAAATCTCGATTCTATCCCTACTATTTTGGTCCATCTCCCGAGTGTACATTATATTTCATTTCATTAATAAAAAATGAATAGAAATTCCCATTGAAAAATTATTTATCGAAATTCAAGGAAATTGATAAAAGGCTGGCTGGTCTCCTTGATTTCCTTCAAGGCTCAGTTGAAGCCAGGCAGGCAGAGGAAGAAGAGAAAGGGCTAAGAGCCAGCCAGCCAAAGGTAGGATAAACGACATAAGGGTACTTTTAGTTTCCTAACACATACTTTCTCTTGTCCTAGCTCCTTGTTTATTTAATTGATTACATATTATAATTAATATTGATTGAATTTATTTTCCGGTACATCTCTTCATCCCCTAAAGGGGTGACAACCCCTAATTTAACTTTCCTCTCAAATGGATGATATTTAGCAGATTCTGCTACTATTTCAATGCCCTGAGCATAAATATGGATTGAATTTATTTTACTTATCATCCTTTCACCCCCTAAAGGGGTGACTACCCCTAATTTAACTTTCCTCTCAAATGGATGATATTCACCCCACCAACCCTATTCCCACCCCCTGGAACCCCTCTCCCCCTGCCTAAAAACATTTTTTAAAATGGTTGTTTCAAAATTATTATTTTTTATATATTTACATGTGTTGTAGGTATATTTATAATAACAGATTCTGGACAGTGTTATTCGTGGGCGTGTGGTTTTTGCGTTTCTATAATAATTCCCTAGGGGCCGATAGATTATGCAATATGCATACAATATAGGTTGGGACCACACGCTTCTTTCTTTGCTTGACGCAGATGCAGACGCCTAACGCCTTATTACCTCTTCTGCTGTTTAACGCACGTGAAAAACGTTTAGACAAACATTTCCAGGAATACAGCTTAGCTTCTAACAGGATTTATAGAAAAGTTAATAGTTTAGGTGCTATTTGTTTGATAATTTTTATTAGTGCCTCACCCCGAAACTCCCTTTTAACACAAAATATCCAAATATATTATAAACTATAATTTAACTTGGAAAACATTAATCCAAATACGAAATTTCAGAAAAATACCATCAATCGTTTTTTATACCTATTGTGAACATATAATTTGTTTGGGCAGACATAAAATAGAGAAAGTTACAGTTATTTGATTGAAAGTGTTTTCTTTCATAACTTTGTTTGAAAAGTGTAAATCCAAAGTTTGGGGGGATTTTCAGCAATGTACAGACAAAATCTTAATTTTATATAGATAAATATGTTTATTTACACCAAATATACGACAATCTCATTGATTTCTTTTTACCATTCTTATATTTTTTTGTTTTGTTTTTATTTTAGAAAAAAGATTCAAAACTGAAAAAATATGACAATCAAAATCAAGATCAATCATCGAATTATGATTATTCAAGTAATGAAACAGGCATTAGTAAAATTTGCGGATTTAATTGTGGCGGAAGTGCTTGTGGCTCGGAGGGCTCTCCATCCGACGAAAGCCAGGAATGGATCACTTTAAAGGAAAAAATAAATCCAAACGATGGGAAGACAAATATAGTTTCAAATTACGCTCCTATGGGGGTATATGCCCGTATTCAACGTTATGTGGACACGATTAATATGACAATTCCAACTATTATTAAAAGTTTTGAGAATTTGCCAATCGCTAATAGCCAACCGGATCTGAAGAAACGGCGTCGTTTAGCCCGCGAATTTGATCTAAGATGGCGTCGAAATTTTTTACGCTTTTAATAATGAGGTAATTTCATATATTCATAAAATAGTTAATATATAATTATTTAAAAAAATGTTGTATCATTTTCAGTTTAAAAATTTACAAGCTAAACTGGATTCTTTATCATTAACAACGGTAATCGAACAAATGAACACCGTCAGCTACGATTAATGTTGCCATCTTTGTAATTTATTCAAATGCATTTCAAATTTCTTTTCGGTAAATATCCTTTTTCCAATTTAAATAAAGAAATAAGATTCGGCAGATAGTTCTGGCATATATTTCTAAATAAATTTCAAAACAAACAAGAAGAATATTTTGAAAGTTTTTGTGCCGAGGGTAGCAGAATTTTTATATATTGAAGGAGACAATAAAAGAGTGTGTATAAATAAAATTTATAATTTCATCAGAAGACACACTCTTTTATTATCTCCTTCAAGAAGATATATTTGGTAAAACTGATTTTGTGTTTCATTCATAAATGAAAATGTCCAATCTTTCTAACAAATTCATAATTTTGAAAAAATATTCATTAGTTTTTCTTTTATAGCCGATTCAAATTTCAAAAGTTAAATGGCCCACCCTGTACTATTAAAATGTCAATTTTATAAAAACTCCTAAAAAATTCAGTTGCATATTAGCCTAATATGCACCACTACCGCTGAATTTTGTAATAATCTAACGATATAGCTTATAAAGAAGGTTAAGGTCTGCTCACTGATTAATTGTTAAAGCACCACGGTATGCTCAGCTTGCGAGGCTACCCTAATCAATAGTTTTTTAATTTATAGCTGGTATGATATGAACATTTTATTGAAGGATCGAAACTTCGGAAATAAACAATTAAGGTGTTATTTTTGTTCGAAAATATGATACCTTCTCTAAATCTTCATAATTTTTACAGTTGATTCACAAATTCAAATAATTTTTTATGTTTTAGTCTCTATGCGATTTATTTACCCATGTCGATTATTGAAAAATCTCCTATTATATTAAAAGAAATTTTATATCGAACGAAATTTCTTCTTTCTCTTTATTGTGTCTTCTGTGGGACATTGATCAACGAAATTGAACATAAGTCAATGGTAGTATAATTTATTGAAAATTCATAGAAAAATATTTATTATACCTTTTCATTTATTTCATCTTTTATATTCTAGTGTAAATTTTACAATTTAAATAAGTTAATTTATCTAATTGATACGAAAGATTTTGTAAAAGAGACACGATTATTATTAAAAGAAAACTAAGAGGACAACGAATAAAAAACAAAATCATGAAAAAAATTTACGAAGAAAATTAATATATTCTACAATGATGCGTCCGCTATTCAGGAAGTTAAAGTTCAAAATGGGCCGAAGCGAACGGGTGGAAGAAAAGTCCACGGAGGTAACTTTTAACTGCAATCGATCTCGCAAGACTTTATCCATATAATCGTTTTTTATATACCATAAATATGTTTTTCTCTTTTATATTATTAATCAGAATATCACTGGCTACTTGAAGTCTACTGTTGACTTAAAATCCAAAACAGCCATAGACTCTCATCTAATACTTGAGAAATCACCATTCTACATTGTACTTTGGACGTTTTGACCATTATTGACATCCATTGCTGAAGATATGGAGGAATCAACGCATTTTTGACGTTTCAATCATTATTAGTAACTATTTTTTATCCTCCAAATCTTCAACAATGCTTAGCAAAGATTGTGAGATATTTGAGTCAAGCAATTCGCAAAAAATACTTCATTTGTGGAAAGATAATTCGTGGATTTAGCATAAAAAATCATGGTTGAAATGAGTTTTGAATTAAAAATAAAATTACCATGGATTTTAGATTTTTTTAAATTAAATTAATATCTTAAAGGGATTTTTTACAATGAGGAAAAATTAAATAAATCTAAAGAAAATTCAATACTAGTGCCGCGTACGCGTATCGACTATAGATTCAGTATGTTAAAACCGTAGATCTAGTTTCAAATACCATATAATGAAATTGATTTTACTATAGATCTACTTTTAAGTAATTTTATGGAGAATTTCTATTTTTCAGGAGAATAAACAAATGGAAATATCTCAACTGAAACTCAAAGATAATCAAATACAAAGACCAATAACACCGATTCCCTATGAAAACACTTTGGAAACTCAAATTGGCATTATCTCTTTTTCTGATAGCTCGGATCCTGAATGTGAAGATTTGAAAATGGAATATAATGCATTTTATAGTTTACCTAGAGAGGTAAATTAAATTATCTGAACAATCGATATAAGTCTAAAACTATTTATTAATAAATTTAATTAAATCAAATTAAAAATTAAAATTATATTAATTTTATACCATGGGCGCCCGCAGGGGAAGTCAAGGGGGGCACTTGCCCCCTGGATTGATTGATTAAAAAAATTTTAAGACAAAAATAGAAAAAAATTATTAAAGTAAAGAAAGTAACTAACTGATCTCGTTTTACTGAGTAATTATTTTTATATTTTAAATATTAATTATTTTATGTATCTCTTTATGTTGGGAGCCAAAAGTTGTTTTGAAAATAAGAATTTTTATTATGTATATTTTTTAAGGCGAATATGTTAAAGGACGTTAGTTCATTGTTTAAGAGTAGTCTACCGTTATCCAGGTACAGTGTAAACTTGTCAAAATGTTGATGTTTACATTGGAAAATAGTCAAATAATGTTACTTTTATTTTAAATCACTTTGTGTTAGCATAAAGAAAGTGTGGAGAGACAGAACGTTGGCCACCCTGGAGCACCATACAAATACGCTACAGTAAATTAAAACTAAATTAAAACATTACTAAAAATATTTTGCCCCCACCCCTAGAAAATTTTCTACGTGCGCCCATGTTTCATACTCATCCAATACTTAATAATCATCTCTACTAAAATAATATAAAAAATTATCGTACCATAAGAAGCAATGATTTTTTTTTGTAGGATTGGTTTTCGGAAAATTCATCTGAATAAGGACTCTTCCTCGATATAATTAAAAAAAATTAATAAAAATTTATTTTAGATTAATTTATTTAATACTTTCGGTTCAAGAAATATCATAAAAAATTTGTGTAAATTTTTTTATAAATGTTCTAATAAAATTTCAAAAGTATATTTTGTTTAATTCATATAGCATGCTTCGAAATCTCTTTCCAAAATCTGATATAAATTATTCCACCCACATATTTTTTAATTTTTAGAAGAAATGTAAAATTTATTGTTGAAAATAGATATTAGATTTTAATGTAAAGATTTGAAACATTAAATTGATAAATATTCATAAAAACTCATGTAGCATTTACTTCAGCTTCTGCATCTACTGGCTACGCTATATGAGGCGTTCAAAAGCAGAGTGGACCATCTTATGAGAAATCCAGCAAAATAGAGGTTAAGGCTCGAGGCAAAAGTGGTACCTGTGCTGTAATCAAGACGGACGTTTAAAAACCTGTTCATTTAGTTTTATCAAAAACCTACTTGATTATAGAAGATTATCAGCAAAATTGAGATTTGTGAGTTGGTTCACTCTGCTTTTGAACGCCTCATATATACTTTTAGTACAATACCCGTTGCATTTCTGGCGCGAATAGAGAGATTCAAATTCCAGTATCTCCGTTTGTCAACTAATTTCAATGAGATATGGATGCATGCAACACGCCTGGAACTGATTACGCTATGAATATTCATGTTTCATTGTCTCATTTATTCTTACCTTTATTTAAATTGAAATAATTCTAAATTAATAAAAGAGAATGTCTGTTTGTCTGTCTTTTCAAACGAGTCTCCTTAAGAATTTATAGCAAGCAGAGGTCTGAAAATTGGAATTATAGTTAGATATCAGTGCCGTGCAGTCCATGGATACTCTGGTTGCGGCGCATTCCAAAAATGTCTAAACCTTTAGAGTATTTTCATACCGTATAATATAAAAAATCCAATTGAATATTCTCTCTCTATATAACGAGTAGGTATCGTTTTGGTCCGAGTGCAAAAGGCCATTCCTAGAAAAATAGAAATTAAGAAATTAATCTCTAATAGTCTTAAACAGGTCTAGGGGGATGCCACTTACAAGTCCTGTTTCAGGCATCCTTGCAATACCCGCAATAATAATTACATTATAATTCTGCTGAGAATGAAATATAAGATATTATGAAAGATATTAATTTGCCGATGGTAATAGATTCAAATTTACTAGAAAATCATAGATCAAAGATGGTGTCATCTATTAATTCCGATGGAGTGGAATATTTTTAATTATATGTCAGAGGGGTTGTTTTCACCCCCTCGGGAATCGAACCCGAGTGCCAGTAACAGCAATCCGGGCCACCTGGCTCACCTGCGGGATACGAACCTCTCTGACATATGCAAACGCGTAAAATATTTTACTCAAAGATTGTTATCTTAATTTGTAAAATTTCGCGATATAGTGATTCTAAATTTAAACATATAGCCATGCCATATAATTTAAATAAAGGTGGTTGAGTGTTTCGAATTTTGAAGAAATTCAAAATTCGAAGGGCAATGGAATGACTTTTCCTAATTTAATATGAAAGATATTAATTTGCCGATGGTAATAGATTCAAATTTACTAGAAAATCATAGATCAAAGATGGTGTCATCTATTAATTCCGATGGAGTGGAATATTTTTAATTATATGTCAGAGGGGTTGTTTTTCACCCCCTCGGGAATCGAACCCGAGTGCCAGTAACAGCAATCCGGGCCACCTGGCTCACCTGCGGGATACGAACCTCTCTATTTAAATTATATGGCATGGCTATATGTTTAAATTTAGAATCACTATATCGCGAAATTTTACAAATTAAGATAACAATCTTTGAGTAAAATATTTTACGCGTTTGCATATGTCAGAGAGGTTCGTATCCCGCAGGTGAGCCAGGTGGCCCGGATTGCTGTTACTGGCACTCGGGTTCGATTCCCGAGGGTGAAAAACAACCCCTCTGACATATAATTAAAAATATTCCACTCCATCGGAATTAATAGATGACACCATCTTTGATCTATGATTTTCTAGTAAATTTGAATCTATTACCATCGGCAAATTAATATCTTTCATATTAAATTAGGAAAAGTCATTCCATTGCCCTTCGAATTTTGAATTTCTTCAAAATTCGAAACACTCAACCACCTTTATTTAAATTATATGGCATGGCTATATGTTTAAATTTAGAATCACTATATCGCGAAATTTTACAAATTAAGATAACAATCTTTGAGTAAAATATTTTACGCGTTTGCATATGTCAGAGAGGTTCGTATCCCGCAGGTGAGCCAGGTGGCCCGGATTGCTGTTACTGGCACTCGGGTTCGATTCCCGAGAGGTGAAAAACAACCCCTCTGACATATAATTAAAAATATTCCACTCCATCGGAATTAATAGATGACACCATCTTTGATCTATGATTTTCTAATAAGATATTATTGTTACTGCCACTGAAAGAGGAGACAGAGGGAATGCCGCATTGGATTTCCTTCACTGACTTTTCAAAACCCTGAAGAAGGAGGGAATAGCCTCCGAAACGTCGGTTTTTTGAATAAAAAGATAGTGTAAATTATCTTCTTCTTTTTTGGACTGCCTCATCAATATCCACTTAATTCACTTATCAGTCCGTCTCCAAAAATTACTCCAATTTTAATATTATTTATTATCGAAAAAATATTATCTCAATTCTGATCATATTTACTATATATTGAAAATTTAAAAAATCGTAATTTTAATTGTAATAAAAATTATTTGAAATTTAAAAAATGTAATTTAAGTTTCAATATTTGCCCCTTATAATGCAACTCGCAGCATTCGATATCTATACATACCCTACCACTATCAAGGCGACGCTGAATCATTCCAACCAGTCTGGCTTAATGATAACAGAGTTTCTTATGCACTATTTCACCAATTTTTAACCTGAGTTCATTCTAGTTAAAATAAGTTAGTACTTAAATTAACATTAAACCAACCCTTGAAGTAAATTAGTGATTTAAATTTAATTTAATTAATTAAATATAAGTAAGAAATTAAAGGGGAGGCTGTCAAAAATAATTAAAATGATACAATTGAAAAGGAGCCATGATTATTTATTAATTGGCCCAAAGATCTTTAGAAGGGGGGTTCTCTCGTAAGTGATTATAAATAATTTGATTAAATAATAATTAAGAAAGGTAGCAGGTGTATGGCAAAGTCATGTGGATGGCCACATCAGTTTATTTTGAATCTATAAATAAAAAGGTGAGGTAGCCTTTAGAGCCCCAACTCACTTGGTGCCTCGGGTTTAGGGTCCAAAAACTGGCACTGGATCTGCTTAAAGCTAAATAACCGAACATTTTCTTTCATCGAATTTAGAACACTTTATTTTTGCCTGTGTATGTGTTTGTGTGGTCACAATTATTATTTTATATACGCAATATTAAAGAATAAAAAAATTGCTTTGGCTATATAGATTATCTAAATTACTTAATACTTTAATTATTTTTTTAATGACTTTTTTTCTGTTTGTGTTTAAGGATCATATTAAATGTTTTTTCTTTTCTTTGAATTGGTAATAGATGAGATGTTATCTTTTCATAAATAACTCGAATGAATTTCAAGTCGATTTATTTAAAATATTTTGTTTTTTATGCTCTTGTCTGAACATGGTTCTTTATATTTATTTTTATTTTATTTACTTAAACTCTATTTACAAACTCGCAAACTTATACAGTGCTCTGAGGAGTTCGCCTCATATGAACAGTAAAAAAAAGAATATTCCACACAAAAAAAAGAAGAGAAAAGAAAAACAAATGTGTGAGATAGATAGATAGATTTATTTTTGCTCTGAGATCTGTTTAAAATTTACATCGAGAAATATAATTAATTAATTAGAAAATACATTGTAAAATAAAGTAAAAAAAAATGGAAAGTAAAAAGACAAATAAAACAAATAAACAAAAATAGAATGAATTTGAAAACAAAAACAGTGAAAAATAAAAAATAACAAAAAATCATAAAAACAAAAAGTAATAAACATTATAATAAATAAATAAATGATCATGGTAGATTTTTAAAAGAAAAAAAGACAGTGCACAGGAAACACCAGAAGCCACTCAACCTCACTCAGCCCGAACTCTGTGCGCTCATTAGGTGTTTGGGCAATTCTAAGGTAACTGTGGCGCCGCGATCTGACGATGGATTCTTATAGTACTCACAAAATAAGACGAAAATGAAGAATACCATTTTTTGAGATCTCACTTAGTTTTCAAGATATCGAGTTTAAAAAATACTGTTTTTTGTATTTATTTTATTTTATTTTTCAATTGTTATTCTTATAGAAACCACGGAAACCGTAGTATCACGGGGGTTCCGTGTGGCGCCGCTACTGGCGACGGATTCTTTTAGAAAATGAATATTAATTAAAAAATAATTAGTAAATGCCCAAAAAAATTCGAATATGTAAAAGTCGTTGCTGGTTCGGTTAAGATATATTCAGTTCGGCTAACGCCAACATAATAGCCTAAAGGCCAGCCCTAAATGAAGATATACGAGCCGAACTGAATATATCTTAACCGAACCTTCCAAAGTTTTTTCGGGAACCTATTTTTTTTTTATCTAAATGAACCGAGATGATCAATAGAATCGAACCTATGGAAAGTTGTAAAAGTGAAAATTGCCAACGCCCACTGGCGCTCACTTGAGACAATTTGAGACATCACCGTCCATAATCTCAATTTCAGTTCAAATTTGTAGTTTAAAATTTTATTTTTACTTTCCTACTTATTTCGTCTAGTTCTAAAAGAATCCATCATCAGATAGTGGCGCCACACGGAACCCCCGTGATACTACGGTTTCCGTAAAAAAACAATTGAAAAATAAAATAAAATAAATACAAAAAAGTTTTTTCAAACTGTATATCTCGAAAACTAAGCGAAATCTCGAAAAATGGTATTCTTCATTTCCGTCTTATTTTGGTGAGTACTATAAGAATCCATCGTCAGATCGCGGCGCCACAGTTGCCGTAGAATCCCCAGATCTTGTATAAGTGGATATGAATTGGTATTTGCAAGTTCAGATCGTCAGCCTGAGAGAAAGAGAGAAAACTCGAGTGAAAGGGTGAATAGAGAAGTAAAATGATAAAAGAAGGAAGGGGTAATAAGATTTTTACAGTATTAAATTCCGCGATTATAAAATCTTTATGTATATGTTCGCATTAACATTTGATGATAACCTGTCAAATACAATTCTTGCATTAGTTTCACGTTCGACATGCTTATCTAAGCATACAATAAATTTTCCTATCCAAAACTAAATTAGCTCTAACTAAAATACTGGCTGCTCTATTCTGTTGATATTTTTTTTTTAATAGACTACACAGGTCAGATCGAAACATATCTGTACTAAACTTCACCTCTAGTAATCATGGCATAGCTTACACCGTAAATTTATTGTTAGTATTATTTCGTAATGAATCTCTTATGTAATCGTTACGGCTTGGTCCCGTATGCTCTAAGAAAACAGCATAAAAAAATGGAACTGAGGCACCAAATCGGGAGAACTCGAATGCTTATATGGAAACTCCACCTTTTATTTAACAAGGGTTCAATGAAGAGACGTGCAGCTTTTTAGTATTTCTTCTATTCTCTACCTATTTAAAGCTTATATAAAAATTACCCTTTCATACATACTTGATGGCTTCCATGCCATAAGCTCTGGAGAATTCCATCAACGACTGGACTCGCCTCGCTCATACGCAGCTTTCATTCTTCTACGCGCACTTTGTTGCCTGAATACAGGCGCACCAACGTCACAAATCAAGTTCAAATTAAGTCTACATTTCGAGGATTTTAATTAGTATAGTTATTTATTTACATTTTATAATTCAATATTTTTCTTATACATAAAAAAATGAATTAGTTAAAAATCTCTAAATGATAAAATAATTCAAATTTATGTTCGATTTCGAACAAGAGCTATAATATTCAATTATTTTTCACTCGTAATTGTAAAAGATAAAAGAATTGATTATTGGCTGATAAAATGAAATTAAAAATTATTACTCTTTACTCTGACCAATGGGTGAAGTTCTCCAGGCGGCCAGAATATTAAATTTACTCAAAAATTCACTCAAAAATACTAAATATTTTCTTATTCGTATTATCTATTGTTTATACTTCCCAAGTTGAAAGAAGCCAAAGTTAAGCTATTTCGTTTAGAGTGATATTAAAAATATCGGAAAATGAAAATATTTGTGGAGTACAGACTCCTTGAACTTTTTCCGAATTTTCTTAATAATTTTATACTTGAAAGAATTATCATTTGATCTCATAGAATATATAGTAATGTAGTTTATATTCTATAAATACCTATATGTTCAGTTCAATAATGCACTTTTTATCTATACCTACGTTTCCAGCGAATTTATTCTATTGGAACATGGAGTTGATTTAGAAATTTATTATTATTTTTTTTCGAAAAATAATCAATGTATTTTTTCAAGCAAAGTACAATATCGTCGCTGATCTTACAAAACCTCGTAAATCCGATTTTTGGTCAAATACGTTTTATACATTTATACCGACCAACTTTTCACGGCGCGTCTGTCTGGCTTGAGTTGTTTGCCATAAAAGAATTTAGTCTTTTTGATTTTTAGTCGATTCTTCCACGTTTTCAGTAGAGGTTGCCATTAATAGTCAAAACATCAACAATGAAATGAATTGTTATTCCTCGAGTATTAAGATCACTATTTTTGAATTTAAGTCAACATGGACTGCAAATAGCAAGTGATATCTGATTAATAATAAAGGAATAAACATATTAATATTTCAAATGACTTTGTATAAAGTTTAGCAACTATCCGTTGCATTTTATTTAATTAAGCAATCTAAATAACTTTTTGTATTTCACTTAATGGATCATCGCCAGATACTTCGTAACTCGAATTTAAGGAACTAAAAATTCAAAGTTGATTTTCGCAGATCTTTTCGTTTCAAGGGTCTTTTTTTAAGGGTCCATGGAGCAAGTGCGTCTACAGTGTAGTAGGATGAAGAAATTTTAAGGGTTGAGTAGTAGCTAAAGATACTTCTGACAGAGTTTGGACTTGGGCTTTGGCCCCCTCTGCCCCCCATGCGGACGCCCTTGATCAGAAGGGTTGTTTTTTAGCCCCTCGGGAATCGAATGCAGTTTATGTCGTGCTTGTGCCCAAGATTCAGAGACTATTATTCTGAGAATTTTATATTATTAAGCCCGGTGAATGCCACTTTGGTTGATATCTCCATCAAATCACTACAGTTATATTTCGTGTTCCAAAAGATAATTAAATCCGAATGAATAGCGAGGTCAATTAGTCAGCAAGATCAAACGGCAGTTGTGGAGTATTAAATAGGAAAAAGGAACTCGGTGCGCGTATAGCTTATAGGGCTTTCTGGAGCAGGGAATGAAGAATGAAGAATGAAACGCGTGGCCGACAACGTTATCCAGATATGTGTTAGTTTTCTATTGGTCGACGCATGTTAACTTTAACATTATACAATGACATTGCCATTTAATTTATTCTTTTAGTCCATTATTTTATTAGATATATCAATTATTTAATCTTTCAAAAAATCACGCATGCAATTAATTTATCAATTCATTTTTATAAGCTTTTTTAATAACTATAGAAATGGGAAATAATTTGTTTTATACTCCTAGTTACTTAGTCGACCCGATATTCTGTGTGCCAGTTTCGTGCACACGGATCCCAATATTCAGGCCTTACTACTCTGTTACCCTCAGTTTTAAACAGGCTATGATCATTTGAGATTATTAATATTCTTAAGATTCTTCCCTTAGCATGACAAAGGGAATATTAATTTTTTGATATTAATTATCAAACAATTCAATTTATCAAAATATATATAATAAATAAATACACCAATAAAGTGAAGAAAGTTTTTTTTTCTTCATTTTTCACTTAAAAATTTCATAGTACTAGAGGGACATATTAATTCTTTTGCCAAAAGTGTTTTTTGTATTTTGTTTTTTACCGAGTAAGCATTTTGGTCTTTATTATTTTTCAGTATTCAACATAATTTTAAGGTAAGCAATAAATAAGCATAAATATCTAGTTGGCTCCGTGTACGACACTATAGATATCTGGTGGTGAGAAATCCGGCACTAACTTCTAAAAAATACACTGATTGCTATAGGGATTTACAAAAAAAAGTGAGAAAAAATTAAAAAGCAGGTAATTTTGCAATTTTTCTTTGTGTATTTGTTGTCTTCAGTTCTTTGTAATATTCACACCAAATAAACACCTAAGTACAGTTCTGTGTATAAACATTTTTATGATTTGCTTTTTCACCTCTAGACTTGTCAAGTTGTTTTGATTAATGATATACTAATTTGGAAAACAAAATGAATTAATTTATCAAACGCAAATGGAAATTAGTTTTTGAATTGTGTTTACAAAAAAATCGCAGCTTTTTTTTTATTAAAATATAACCTTGTTGCAGAGAACATTAGGTCATTAGGCCAGAATCGCAACTTTAAAAATATCAAAATTTAGTGTAATGTCATTCGAATTCTGAATTGAAAGTAAACTGTTAATTTTTTATGAATATTTTTTTTCTGTGTCAGCAAATGAAATAATATTTTGAAATGAATATAATAATAATGAAAATGACTTCTTTTCCGCAGTATCCATCAGAATATGAAATATTTTTCGGACAACTTCTTTATCAGTTTTGATTTATTAGTGAAATTGAAAGAACGTAATAAATGCGTCTTGAAATCTGATAAGATAATGAAATAAACTGCAACGGATTGTTGCTAAACTTTATCCAAATTCATTTAAAATATTAATATGTTTATTCCTTTACTATTAATCAGATATCACTTGCAATTTGCAGTTCATGTTGACTTTAAGTCAAAAATAATGAATGATTCTCATTTAATAGTCGAGGAATAACAATTCTACATTACATTTTTGACGCTTCGATTATTATTGGTAACCATTGCTGAAGACATTGAGAAATCAACTTAAAATAAAAAATAACGATCGATTCTTATCTAATACTAGAGGAATAAATAACCTTATTGCATTCAATTTTTAATGTTTTTTTTTTGAATGCAATCGAATGCAAGAAGGGGTGCACCAGTAAAGATGCAGCTCCTATGGATCTCGAAAGACCCTTGCATTACCGAAGAGAAAGGAAAGTTGATTAAGTGAGAGGGTGTAGACCTAGGTGTCTATGCACCCCGGTTTTGAAGGTTTGAAGATTATATGTGCTGGGAAAGATAGAGGCTGGGAGAGAGTTCCAGTTCCTTGAAGTAATGGGGATATATGTATTCGCGAATGAAGTGGTCCGGCACTTTTCTAATTTGACCGCGAGAGAGTGTTGGGAGTCGGCAAAACGCGTGCTACGTGCAAAGCATGCTTTGGGGGAATTATTGATTTTATCTCATCAGAGCACCTGCCGTGATAGTATCTATAGAAAAGGGAAAGTGCAGAGACATTTCTTCGATGAGCCAACGAGTCGAGGGAGTCGGTGAGGGTAGAATCGTCAATTAGCCTGACGGCTCGTTTCTGAATTGCATCCAGGGTAGCAAGAGAATATTTTGAGGCTCCTCTCCATAGATGAGAGCCGTATTCGAGACAGGGGAGGATTTGGGCCTTGTAGATGGTGAGAAGTTGTGGGGGTTTGTAAAATCGCTTGGACCTGAATAAGAAGCCAATCTTCCTTGCTGCAGATTTCGCTACAGGGGAGATGTGTTCATTCCAAGACAGGTCAGATGCGACAGAGACGCCCAACATGGATATGGATTTGACTATTAATGGCAGCCTCTGCTGATAACGTGGAAGAATCGACTTAAAATCAAAAAAGACTAAATTCTTTTATGGCAAACAACCCAAGATTGAGTTGTTCGCCAAAAAGAATTTAGTCTTTTTGATTTTAAGTCGATTCTTCCAACTTATCAGTAGAGGTTGCCATTAATAGTCAAAACATCAAAAATGGAATGTAATAAGGTTATCCCGCTAGTATTAGATAAGAATCGATCGTTATTTTTTATTTTAAGCCGATTCCTCCATGTCTTCAGCAATGTTTACCAATAATAATCGAAACGTCTAAAACCTAATGTAGAATTGTTATTCCTCAAGTATTAGATGAGAATCGATCACTATTTCTGATTTTAATTCGATTCCTCCATGTCTTCAGCAATGGTTACCAATAAAAACAGAAACGTCAAAAATCCAATATAGAATTGTTATTCCTCAATTACTAGATAAGAATCAATCACTATTTTTGATTTTAACTCGATTCCTCCATGTCTTCAGCATTGGTTACCAATAAAAACCGAAACGTAAAAAGTCCAATATAGAATGGTTATTCCTCAAGTACTAGATGAGATTCAATCGCTATTTTTGATTTTAACTCGATTCCTCTATGTCTTCTGCAATGGTTACCAATAAAAACCGAAACGTCAAAAATCCAATGTAGAATGGTTATTCCTCAAGTACTAGATGAGAATCAATCACTATTTTTGATTTTAAATTGATTCCTCTATGTCTTCAGCAATGGTTACCAATAAAAACCGAAACGTCAAAATCCAATATAGAATGGTTATTCCTCAAGTATTAAATCAGAATCAATCACTATTTTTGATTTTAAATTGATTCCTCCATGTCTTCAGCAATGGGTACCAATAAAAACCGAAACGTCAAAATCCAATATAGAATAGTTATTCCTCAAGTATTATATCAGAATCAATCACTATTTTTGATTTTAAGTCGATTCCTCTATGTCTTCAACAAAGGTAATGGATAAAAAAACAACGCAGTTGCTATGGTTACTTATAAAATTTCCTCCCAAATTTTTATCATTTCACAGCGAGAGGCCTAACCATTCTTACTTAAGCAAGTTTAAAAGAGCTATATTACCGATCAAATGAATAAATGTTAAAGTTTTTTTTTAATTTTTGATAAAATAAGGAATTTAAAAAAAGTACTATCTTACTCTAGAGTAAAGTACTTTAAAATATACTTTTACTAAAAACTTTATTTAACCTTTTTTGTTGTCCCTAAGATACTTAATTAGGATATTAAATTTCATCAAAATTGGTTAAGTCATTTTCAAGATATTTAGAAAAAACTAAAAAAGTACTGAAATAAAGTACTAATGTTTGTGGGCCGATATTATTTTTTTATGATAATGATGAGAGAAGGAGTTACACCAAAAAGGTGCAACCCCTAAAGGCCTGGGTTGGTCCCTCCATCGTGAAAAGAAGAAGAAAGAATTTTATGGGTTGGGCGGAGGTCGAAGGTATCTGTGGATACGGGTCTTAAATAGCTGAAGGTTATAAGTCGCGGGAAAGATGGTGGTAGGGAGCGAGTTCCAGTCTCTGGAGGTCATAGGGATATAAAAATTTTTAAGAAAAAAATAAAAACCGACTTCAAAAAATTAAGTGCAACAAATATAAAAATACACTAAAAAGGTATAAAATAATTATTATCTTTATTTAGTTACAACTAAACGACGAGATATTAACACGAAATTACTTTTTAAAGTCGGTGCCAAACAAACTATACCTATAAGCGAGCGTACCCGCCAAACGTACTAAGTCAAGATCCGTCGAGTGCGATTCATAAAAGGTATATGTTTGGCACCAACTTCAAAAAGTAATTTCGTGTTAATATCTCGTCGTTTAGTTGTAACTAAATAAGATAATAATTATTTTATACCTTTTAGTGTATTTTTATATTTGTTGCACTTTTAATTTTTTTGAAGTCGTTTTTATTTTTTTCTTAAAAATTTTTATTTTTCTCTTTTTAGTGATGTTATTAATAGTGATTATATCATCAGAACTTGACCAAATTAATATGACACCATCCCTAAGACACCCCTTTCGGATAAAAAAAGAACCATCGAAATCGGTTCATAAACAAAGAGGTTAGGTCTAAACAAACCTAAACAAACCTAATAAAAAAGGTCTAATACCTATGAAAAAAAATCGAAAAAAAAATGGGACCAATCGGAAGCTAGACTGGACCCAATGCAAAAAAAATTTCAAAATCGGTTGACAATTGGCGGAGATATGAGGTAACATAGGCACAAAAAAAAAAAAAAAAAAATTCAATCGAATAGAGAACCTCCTCCTTTTTTGAAGTCGGTTAAAAGAGTTGGCGAAAGCGCTTGTTCGACTTTTATCCAATTTGACAGCGAAGGGGTGCTGAGCGTTAGAAAACCCCGTGTTTCTCGTAAAGAGGGCATAAGGGGGGATAATTGATTTCAGCTCGACTGAACAAACACCGTGATAGTATCTGTAGTACAGGGAAAGGGCAGAAACGGTTCTTCGGTGAGCCAGGGAGTCGAGTGAATTGGTTAGAACCGGGTCTCCTATTAGTTTAATTGCTCGCTTCTGAATTGCATCCAGTGTAGCAAGAGAATGCTTGGAGGCACCCCTCCACAGTTGAGAGCTATATTCGAGACAGGGATGTATGTACCAAAAACTAACCAGCGCTTCATTTTGCTAAAAGAATTGTAGGTTTTCAATTTCAGGTGTGGAAAAAAATCGTGGACGAAAAAAACGATAACATCCATCCCCACGCACTTCCAAAAAAAAATGGCACTTTTTGGCCTCTCGGCGAGACCCCAGGTAATTTTTGGCAAAATCGTCACGTGCTAAAATTCAATCTAACTGAATACTACAATTTGTGACCTTAATTGAGTGCATGGGTTCCGTAGTCTTTACCTGAGGACCCTTTGAAGCCACGCTTGCCGCGATTACAATACTTTACCCTTGCTTCGCATTGGATAAAGTAAAAAGAAGAATTTTAAGCATACATTTTGTTATGATGAAAGTCAAATTTTGCATTGATTTGGAATGACAATAATAACTGCGTCAAAGTTCTATCAAATTATTTAGGACTATTTTTTTTACTTTTTTTCAAATTTTTTCTACCTGGAAATTCCATGAGCCCCAATCGTGGAACAATAAAAAATTTAATAAAATAACAATTTTTTTAAATATTCCAGTAAAGTAACCTAAATTTCATTACCTAATTCCATTTTCAACCATAATATAACAAAAATAAAAATTTGACAGTTAATGGGCTAATAGTGAGGTTACGTTACTTACTTTTATTCCTCTTACAGCAGCAATCCATCGCATTCTCTGCTCTGTTTTATATTTTGCTTTTCGAAAGATATAAAATTTACCCTTGCTATTTAGGCCATTATTTTTGCAATTCACTACACAACACGAAGTATGATGACCCATTTTTAAAAATAATTATCTATTAATGTCTATTAATGCTTTAGAGTTCTCTGTCCGTTTTTTTCCAAAATAATTAAAAAGTTCCGTTTTCATAAAATCGTGTTGCATAATGTAAAAATTAAATAAAATTTGTTTATATGATAAATAAAAAAGCTTAAATGATACAAGTAGTCTTAAGTTTGAAATAAAACTGTTTTAATTCCTTGGTCAACATTTTCATAATATCTGTTTCTCACTGCTCAGTGCTCAGTCTCTTTCGGGCAGTCTTGCGGATATTTGGACGTGTTAATATAGTTCTAAATCTCTATTAAAAGGGAAGAGAAATGCTGCGAAAATATAATGACCGCGCGCAATTATTGTATAATCACTAGTAATAACCGTTCCTAACGAATTTATAGAGACTTAGGACCGTAAGGCGGTCTTTGTGTTCGGCTTTGTGGTTGCCATGTTCAGTTCATTTAGAAAAAAGTAGGCAAAAACCAGAAATAAAATTACTTAAATCCAAAACCTTGAATTAAAGAAACTAAAAAAAAAAAATAAATAAAAATTAAATAAATAAAAATATATTTAAATATAACATAACATAAATAATAGGTAGGCAAGAAAGTAATTTCGGTTGTTACACATAAAGAGATTTATTTTAATTTTTTTGAATGAATTCTGTCGGTGATGTTCTTTGGCTTTTGATATCAGTCACAATAAGGTGACTTTTGAAACACGTGGTGTGTGATTTTGTTTGTAGCTTGTTGAGAGTCAATTTTAGCATGGAGTGCAAAAACGAACATTTTCCGCATATTTTACTTTTTTATTTTGTAAAGGAAAGAAAGCTGCAGAGGCTCACAAAGAGATATGTGAAGTTTATGGTGTTGATTGCATAACAGGGCGCATGTGTCAGAATTGGTTTAAAAAATTCCCTTCTGGAGATTTTTCACTCAAAGATGACCAGAACGGTCGACCTACTAAATTTGATGATGACCAAATCAATGTCATTATTAAAGAGGATCGTCATATAACTGTTCGAGAGATTGCAGAGAAATGTAACGCGAAAGTTAAAACTTTTATCCGGTCACTGCCCTATTTTGGTGCAATTGGGAACTTCCTTCCACCTAGAGGTTACAAAATGAAATGAACTTTTTTCATCTCTGAGATACAAGCTCTCAAAGAGTCATGATCCAGACTGGCCATCGCAAAACTCTCCCATTATAATATAAATGTGAAAATAAAAAAATAATCGTATAGGATCTGAAATAAAAACATAAAATTAAATAAGATTTGTTTCTAAGTTATATAAAAAAACCAACTTCAACTACTTAATTTGTAAACACAACTGTTTTGTTATGAATCCACCTATAATGTTATAATTTAGACACCTGTTAATTAAAAAAAAATTCCAATTTTAATATAATATAATAATATTTGTTACAAACTATTAGTGGCTTTTAAAATTAAAAAACCAATTAATAAATAAAAGATAATTGAAAAAAATGTAAACAAACTTTTTCATTGAAATTTTCATCTAAAAATAATTACTTTAGTTAAGAAAAGATCAATTAAGATGGAATTTGTCGAGGTCCAGACCTACCCAGATCGTTTTGTAGTACAAATAAATATATATTAGATAGATATTTATTTATATAATAAATTATTTTTATTATTTATTATTATTTTATTATTTTGTGGGTCGGAGTGGGGGTGGCGTTGGGGGTAAAGTGGTGTGGGCGAGGTGCGTGGTTTCGGGGGGGGGGTCTAGGGGGCGTGTAGTATGTATATTTGTATTTTTTAATTTGTTTACCGTGCATTGCTCGGTGGCTCCAGGTAGGGGAGAGTGTGTATGAAAGAGCCAGTTTCAAAAAGTAAGTAAAAAACACCCTTTAGTCTAATTGATTTTAAATAAAACTACTTTTTTAAATAATCACTTTAATATTAAATGTTATCAAATTAAAATAAAATAGATAATAATGCTAATAATCTGTAATACAACTACTTAAAAAACTTATACATAGAAGAAGCGATTAAAGAATTCAAAGACAAAATTGATACAGGTATCAAAATCCAAGGTCAAAAGATCGCTATGTTAAGATTTGCCGATGACATTGCCCTTCTAGGAAGCAACAAAAAAGAATTAGAGGACGCTCTGAATGTAATTAACCAAATCCTAATAGAAGAAATCAAAATGAAAATAAACAAGAATAAAACCAAGGTCCTAGTATGTACGAAAAAAAAGAACAAACGAGACAGGAATGCATCAAAATTAACCAAGAAAACCTAGAAGGAGTTAAGGAATTACGCTACCTAGGAAGTAAAATAACATGGGATGGGAGGATCGAAAACGAAATTAAATCAAGAATTGCCCAAGCAAAAATGGCGTTTAATTCAAAACAAAAACTACTATGCTCCTCCTCAATCAGCTTAGAAAACAGGAAGATGCTATTGAAGACATAGTTATGGATCATAGCCATGTACGGGTGTGAAATTTGGACAATTAGAGAAGCGGAGAGAAAGAGATTTGAGGCTTTCGAAATGTGGTGATACAGAAGAATGATGAATATCAAAGGATGGATAAAATTACAAATGAAGAAGTTCTTGGAAGAATCTTATTTTATTTTATTTTATTCGATATACGGGAGTTATCCCAGTTACAATATACATTTTTATACAATAAATTAACAATTTAACAAAATTAAAATACTAATTTATAGTCTTAATTATTTTTATAGAGAAAAGTTTGCGGAATTTAACATAATGTACTGCATTTATTTTTATTATATTTATATTATTTAATTTAAATTGAGTAGGTAAACAATTATTTTTATAAAGAAATTTAACAGAACAAAAGTCACATTAATAGATAGATAAATAGTACACAGATAGATACATACAAGTGAAGCTAATATAAAGCATGTAATAATATAATACAATCTATTAAACATTTAATCGTAGTGTGAGCAATATCTTTTGATATCCCTCACACTACATGAAAAGAAGTCTAATTGTGAGGAGTTTGCCTTTAGCATCACTCTATTCAGCCCTGTATTTTTTGAATAATTAGTATTACACATGGGGATAAAAAAGGTTTCGACAATGCGACTGTAATATTGAGGTACTTTGAAATTAATATATTGGAGAATTTCACAACAATCAATCAGACCATTCAATAGTTTGCGAAGGAATATCAAGTCATTGTGTAGTCTACGGGATGACAAACTTTGGATATTTAGTTCGGTTCTTAAGAGTCTAGAAGTGGGATAGTTATATGGGGTAAGAGAGTTATTAGTTGATGAGAATTTATATGATATAATTTTTAAAAATTTATTTTGCACTCTTTCAATTTGGTCAATTTGATGTTGGACATGCGGTGACCAAATTAAACTGCAGTATTCCAGCTTGCTTCTTACTAAAGAGTTAAATAGTATTTTTAGGCAGTTGGAATTTTTGAAATTTTTTGTATTTCTATATATAAATCCCAGAAGTTTAAAAGACTGACCACAAATATTTTTTATATGAAGAGAAAAAGAGAGAGAAGACTCTAAGGTAACTCCCAAATCGCATATGTGATCAACCTGCGAAAGAAAGCTACCGCCTATTGAATATGATAGGTCAGGTCGAATTTTATGTCTGTGAAAAGATACAACATAGTACTTATCAATGTTAACTTCCATGCCATTATTCTCACACCATTCATATAATCTATTAAGATTTGATTGTAGACAAGTATATAGTATCAATGTTATTGATTATTCTTTTATATATTTTTAGATCATCTGCAAATAGAAGAAATTCAACATCACTAAACACTGAAAATATATCGTTGATATATAGTAGAAATAAGAGAGGTATCCACATATCTTGCACTGGTAGCATTCTTCTTTGCTCTTAGCATAGGTAGTATCCATTACACGCAATACAATAATTTTTTATCTTCCTGTGAACACATATTCCGTTTTTCAAATTCTGATAAATTAATATCATCATCTGAACTTGTTAGAGATGTATCATCATGCAAAGTCATTCGAGAGTGATTGTAATCATAATGTTTTTTGGTATTCAACTGCCTAATATTTTGTTTTCTTTTCATCTTCTTAATAACAGATTTTGTAGTTTTTTTTTTAGTTTTATTTTTAGTTTCTTTTTCCTCAATTTTATTTTTTCAGGAGTATCTGTGATTATAGATGATGGCATTCTACGAGTGTTAGATTTTAAATTCTTTCTAGGTCCAGGTTTTAGAAAAAGCCTTACCATATGGGGGTAACAATTTGTGGACTTTTATGAGCATCTGGTGTGTGAATATGGGAAGGGTTGAATTCTGGTGTTGTGGGTCTCAAGTTTTCTGGCGTGGCATCCTCTAAAGGAACTGGATCAGATTTATCAGTCACGTAGGATGTAAGAATATCATCATCGGAAAATATTTTAGAATTTAAAGAGTCGGCTCTTTCAAAGCACAGACAGCTGGCTCTTTCAAAACATTGCGTGGCTAAAAATATAAGGAAAAATTATAGTTATTTCGCCAAAACGTTTATCTAATATTATTTATACAAAAGAATGACAAATATATGCATAACAATAGAACATATCCATTTTATCAATTTACCTAGTACACTTCTTATTAAAAATATATAAGTAAAAGCTAAAAAATTACTTTTTAGCTTCAAACTTTTTAGTGTAGTCATATAACGCCATTTGTTTTCGGAGCAATCTCGAAATTCTATTGGTGACAGCTATCCAGTGTTGTCATTTGAAGAATAAAAATATCCTATAAGATAGAATATCAGTAAGAAAAATTCACATCGGTTCTTTCATACAGACTCTCCCTACTTATATTATTATACAAATAACATCTACGGCTAGAGAAGTTTCACTTCCTCCATGAGCTTATGTAAATGAGGCTCACCCATTTTTTTTTAGATACGAATATGTTTCTGGATGATAATATTTTATTATATGAAAAAAATGAAGTGACAAAATTAAAATACAATTCAAAAACATCCTTACACGATTTGAGTGGGATAACAATAAGAGCAATAACATATCACGTGAGTCAAAGTTCTTTATCATTATTATCGTTGGGTTAGTATAAAACAAGAATTTTATATGAATATTTCTTTTGCAGAATCCGCCAATATCTGCTATAGAAAATATTGATGGCAAGATTTCTTTTAGTGGATATATCGGAGAAGTCTGGAATATATTGGAACAAATTTACCATTTTAAGTAAATAAAATATTGATTTTTAAAAAATAATATAAAATAATGAGAACATTTTTAAATCATTATAATATTTTGAAATTTAAAATTATTTACTTATGCACCACTACAAGCCTACCGGGACTTGTATACCATAAGCTGACGCTCATGTGGACCAAGTAATTACAGGTTAAAGTGTAGGGAAAGCAGAGGCGGGGAGAGAGTCCCAGTTCCTTGAAGTCATGGGGACAAACGTATTGCCGAATGAAGTGGTCCTGCACTTTTACAATTAAACCGCTAAAGAGTGTTGGGAATCGGCAAAATTCTTGCTCCGACCAAAGTATGAGGGGGGATTACTGAATTTTGTTCTTATTAAAGCTAACTAAATTTTGAGAGACCCGTTTTTCTAATTTGTTTAGGTCGAGAATGATTGAGGAAGCAGCATTGTTTCGATTATTCGGGAGTAAAGGAGTGCCCCGCAGAGTGTTATCGTTGACGTAACAATGAGTGGGGTTTGAAGTTTTGTTAATAAGGTCGTTTATATATTATATTAGGAAGAGCATGGAGGTGATTACCGAACCTTATGGAACGCCAGCTAATTTGACTCTGGGTGATCTAGTTCGAAAAATCTTCCAAGTCATTTCTTATTGTTTTTTTGGCATTCAGATTCTAGAATAGTGTGTAATTAATAAGTATTGGAGCCAAATAATAGTTGGTAAACAGTGTGAGTGTGACTTTTTAATCCCCTGGGGTGGAAATAGGAGAGACTTTATTTTCTACCATCGATAACCTAATAACATAAAATTTAAACATAAAGAACTTTTATACTCTTTCTTTTTTAGTACATCGTATGCTATTTCTGAAGATGTTCCTTGGTATTCAGAACCAAAGAACGGAAGCTGGCCTACTATGCTGGGGAAATTGGAAGAAGGGGCGGTTGATGTTGTTGTTGCCGATGTACCTTGGAGTCCACTCGCCATGGAGGCCTTCTCTTTGTCATTTCCACTCACTTGGGAAAAGTAAGGATTTTGTAGTGCGGGTTTCAATCTCAATCATTTATTTCTTGCTTGATTCCAGAATGGGGATGTTTATTCGTGAGCCGAATTTTCAGCCAGAGAATGATTCATGGGTCTATTTAACCAAGCCATTTTCATTTTCAATGTGGATGACCATATTATTCTTTCTCGTATTAATTTCTTTAGTTCTCTATTCAATTTATTCAATTTATAAGGAAAAATATAATAAAGATGAAAATGATTCCATATCCAGCTGTTTATTTCATATTTTTGGTATTTTTTGTTATCAAGGTAAAATATTGTAGTTTTTTTAGAAATTATTAGAAATATAATATTTCAATTCTTCTCCTAGGTCAATCGATAGATCAAAGATTTATAGCTATTCGTATTACTTTATTTATTTCTTATGTAACTACTTTAATTATAATAAGCTCTTTTTCTGCTAATATAATTTCTTCTTTGGCAAATCTTCACATGAAATTGCCCTTTGAAGATTTAGAGGGTTTGATCGAAAACGGACAGTATTCTGTTGGCGCTTTTAAAGCCGGGCCGGAACATATATCAATAAAAGTAATTCTTCATTTAATTTCGTGTTTGCTTTTATGGACCCCAGATTACTAATTATCTTAAGAGTTAATTTTCGATCAATTTAACAACTATATATGGCTGATCTCAAAAAATCGAAAATTGTCTTTGATAATTTGATGTTAATTTTTTTAATTATTATGTAAATTTGATAGTACATGGGCTAATTGTCTAAAACGTTATAGTGGCTCCCAACATTTTTGAGTTTATAGGGGGCTGAGAGGGTCCATATAGTTCTGGATTGTGAATATAATAATTCCAAGAAAAATATATGAGGCCCGGAAAGAAATATAATAAAGGGTGAGAGACAACATGGAACATAAACTTGTTCTTATACTGGTTTACTGGTCCGACGCGTAGAATACCAACAATTTGCATGAGGGAGGTGAGGGAATGAGAAAACGAAATATTATTGCACAAAAGTAGAAAACATAAACTTATCCCATGTAAATTTACGATACTTCATTATTACTAGAAACACATACAAATATATGATAAATGATACATAAATAAGCGCTTAACATTTTAAAACACGGGGTGAGGGAATGACGCCCCAAAATGTAAAGTTGAAAAAAAAATTGTTTTTAATAGTTTTAACACTAAATCTTATCACTCATAGCCGAGTCTGGTATATTTTTAGAATATCAATATTGCTAACTTCTAAAAACAATAAGGCAGCGTTCACTATTAATTTTAAATTATGTTTTAATCCTACAAAAATTTAAAAATATATATTTTTGACTTATCCGTTTGTCGTGTCTAAACTAAATACACATTTATGTACAGCCAGTACTATTATATCTGAATAAATAATAAGATAGCAGACAGTTATAAGAAACTTTTCGAAATAGATCTTTGAATCTAAATGAATTTGGCGGTTGAGACACAATGAAGGAATGATTTTAAGGGTATTTACTTGAACATTTATATTTTATTTATGATAAAAAAGATTAATCTGTTTTATAATTTGGTACTCCTAGGGATGTAGTTTCATAAAAAATTCTTTGTTACGATAACTTAGAATCCCATTTCACAGGAATCAGCAAGGACATCAATTTCGATTTTTTTGAGAATCAGTCATATAAGAAGTAGTGAATAATAACTCACTATCATATAACTGATCCTCCTCCAGATCTTGTAAAACTTTTCTTTCAGTACGTCAATTTTTTTGCCAAGAAGTCTCTCTACAAATTTAATAAAATCTGGAACTGTTCAGAGACCCCTTGCACGCATTCTAAGTTTGACCACAATGAATCAGTGTTTTCCGTAAATGTTACCTTGATTAGTAGTATTTTTTATATATCCTTTTTGCCATATGTTCTAGAATTTTTATATGTATGCCTTTGCTCATTTTTATAATAACATTATTTAAATTAAATGTTTTTTTTAGACATCTAAAGAAGAATTAATTCAAAAAATTTGGAATGACTTTGTAGATCCTGAGACGGATCTGGTGGAGAGTGATCTTGATGGCTTAGAGAGAGCTTGTCAACATAATTATCTATATCTTGTCCCGTGGATTTATCTATTTACAATTTATAAGAAGGTTTCATGCAAAACTGTGATGCTTCCAACATATTATTTTCGTGTTTTAGCGTCTATTGCTTTCAAGAAAAACTTCCGTTATCAACGATTTTTCAATTATGAGTAAGTTTAGAGCAATCTCAATGAATTTTGGAATAAATAAATGCCAATCAGGAGATAATCAAAAAGAGTACTATATCTTTAGGTTTATTTCTACAAGCATTAATTAAGAAATTATTTCGTTTATATTAAGTTTAAACCAGCGCAGCGAATTGATTATTTCTTAATATAAACTATATATAACATATAAAATATTAAGATAATCTGAATTATTCTTGCTTATCTAATTCTTTGAAATGTAGAGTTAAGGGTCATGATACCATATATCGATATCGAAAGAAAAGTTTGAGCTGAAACCAATTAGGGTACTTATTTTAAACGAGACAATTTTATTATGATGCACGACGTTTCGACACCTAGTTTTTTTTCAACTGCTGTGTCGATTGATAGATAAACCTCCTTAACATTTGAAGACAACTCTAATACTAGCTGTCGAAACGTCGTGCATTCAGGTGAGATTTTCTCATTAAAAGAGTGCATGCTAAATAGTTTCCGCAACGACTTTTCTTTCAATAATTTTTTGTTATCTGATTTTCGTAGATTTACATTTCGGAGAGGTATGGGCCCTACAGGGCCACCTGGCTACGTCTCTGTCCTTTAATTCGTATTACAGACCGACAGACTAAAAATCCTCTGACTAGATTCATTTACTTTTAATTCAGAAAATTGTCATCACCTAAAAAAAATTAAAAGCTAAATAAATACAAAATAATTCTTTGAGAAATCACCCCTTTGAAAAATTTTCCAAGGACATGAATTTTTCTTGTTTAGCTAGAAATTCCCAACGCCCAAATATGAGTAAATATACACTCCATTAGTGATGCCTCAAAACGGTCTAGTTTAAATTTACGATAGCGATATGAATCATTACATGTCATATAATAACATATATTTGACCCATATTTAATGAATTTGAAAATAATAGTATTAAGAATTTAATACTTAGTTCTCAAGTATTAAACGATTAATAAAGAAAAGATTTCCCTTATATGCGAAATGAAGTTTGGATTTGAAATCACTATAGGGTGCCGTCATTACATTAATGGAGTGTATATTAGTATAACACAAGTAGCAGAAGATCGGTACTCTGATTGATTATTCCATTTTAGGCCTCCACAATAATTCCAGGAAGTGGTATCAGTTTTTTGGAAAATTTGTACATATTTATTTTAAGAATCAAAGAAGACATTCTTTCTACTTTTATATAGATTAATTTTATCTTAACTTATTTTTATCATTGTAAATTCAGTTTAAATAAAATTATATAATATTTTTAGGTTACAGCGAATGCAAGAATTTGGAATCATTAAATTTCTGAAAAACCGAGCCTGGCCGCCTCCTCCAATTGTTGAAACAGATACTCAGTTTAGTGAAGTAAACTTGTATAGCGTTAGAGCTCTCTTTTATTTACTGTTAATGGGATTAGCCTTATCGGTAATTGTTATTTGTATGGAATTTTTAGTATTTTTTTTAAAAATAAATCGTAATAAAGTATTGACAGATGTCACGAGCTATGTTCAGTCTGCTTAATATTTACTAGTGGATCCCCACGGAGGACTAACATCTAGCGATGCATGTGACAAAGGACGAATAGACGTAGTGGGGGTATATGTTGAATCAAATTATGTAGTATTTTGCAATTCCTTACGAAAAACAATGATTATAATGTGTTAAATTTTATTACAACTAAAAACAGATTAAAAGATATTATCTTACCCCGGGGACAAGTCCTGATTTCTTTTGACGTTGAAAGTTTGTTCACATCCATTCCTTTAGACTTCTTCATGCTCTGCGTTGAGGAGTATTGGGGTATTTGAATTTACTTTGCTGCCTTTGGGTAAATTCAAAGAACTTTAAATATTTGCCTATATAAGAATTATTTCAGTTTCCGTGGCAAAATTTATGTATTGAGAGGACTTCTTATGGGAGGATCCTTAAGTCCCGAGTATTAACAAAGTTTGCTCTTTTTGATCTAATTTTCATTTAAGAATTATTAATATTTTAACGACTAAAAGAATCAATAAGTCTTATTTGATGGCAAAATGAACACCACCAACTCAACCCTAATATAATTTTAGTTTTTAATTATACTTCGACATGTCTTAATGCCTATAATTTAACTGTACTTTTTATTAAGTAAAATGTATATTGAAAAATTATTCTTCTTAAAAATGTATTCCTTAGACACTAATTATATTTATATACCTATAGAAGTCTGTATCTTTAAATTTGATCATTGTCTTTTGTCGAAGTCTATCATTTAGAAATAAGTTATTTTATTCTACAGTAATAGTCTACCTACTGACGTATGAAATTTTGACCTACACATTTAGGTAGCTACTGTATTACATTCTTCTTTGTAAATATTAAAATTATTTTTTATTTATTGACTTTCCGACTAATTTATTCTATTGGAACATGAGTTGATTTAGAAATTTATTATTTTTTTTTTTTGATAAAGTTTAATTTCGTATATATATGTTAACGTTAGATACTATTAGAAAAATAAGAGAAAACGCGGCTGAACTTCATCAGTTGAACATATATAAAATTTGATTATATGACCTATTCGAGGATCCATCGCTTAAATGGAAAAGGCATCTATGGGCTTAACGCAGAAGATGTCGGATCATACTCAACTGGGTCCTTATCTCTTTTTCAAATCTTTGTTCAGTATCAAAATAAAATTTATTATTGAATATCTGAGCAAAATTCATCTTTTTCGATTCCCCCAAAAATCAGACAGATCCAGTTCAATCGCATTTTCTTCTATTTTCCTAATAATAGGTGTTTTTGTAGAGGGTATGAACTTCGAATTGAAATAAAACACAAGAAAATCGTTTAATGTCCATCAATTTGGCTTTATTGGAAGGATAATTTTATGCCATTAATGTTTAAATATGATTTCGGGCATGTGGCCGACGCGGCTGGCTCGAATAAATCAATTCTGGGTCCAATTTTCAACCACTTTTTCGAGCATATGGGGCCGTATGTTGGCAATAACGCCACGAATGTTGGCTTCGCAGTCCCCTAACGTTTCTGGTTTGTTGGCGTAGACGAGCGACTTCACATATCCCCTGACTGTTTGAATTGTGCTCTATGGGCTGGTCAGTCATTGGGCCATACTTCTTCCGAAATAATGCTGAAGAGTCAGTTACCGTTAATGGAGACCGGTATAGAGCCATGATAACCGACTATTTTGTTCCCCGGAGGTGGATGGCATGAATGTGGATGAGTTGTGGTTCCAACAAGACGGCGCTACATGCCACACAGCGCACGTCACAATCGATTTATTGAAGGAAACATTCGATGAGCGCATAATTTCGCGGAATGGACCTGTCAATTGGCACCAAGATCGTGTGATTTGACACCATTGGATTATTTTCTTTGGGGATATGTGAAGTCGCTCGTCTACGCCAACAAACCAAGAAAAATGGGAGCTTGGAAAGCCAACATTCGTGGCGTTATTGTAACATACGGCCATATGCTTCGAAAAGTGTGGTTTGAAATTGGACCTCTTAGAATTGGATTTATTCGAGCCAGCCCTC
>JALMQS010000162.1:3345372-3371254 GCA_024734495.1 Forficula auricularia
TCTGAGAGGAAATCGCATACAAAGGGGAGACCATTATAAACATACTTTCAATTTTAATAAAAATATCGAAATATAAAATTCAATTTGCGTGTCTACTACCTTGCCTATCTTGTAGAGCTCTACACATTTAATAAACATTTTAATTGTTTTTATTAGTGATATTATTTATTAAAATTAAAATTTATTATTCAAACCCAAAGTCGCCTTAGCTTTTTGCCATTTCAATTAAGTATTAAGATTTAACTTATTTATTTGTCATGTTTTCGAATAACTATTTGATTACAGTTTGTATAAATCCAGCCACACTATACGTAATTAACTTCGTTTAAATCCTTTAATCAAAGTTCTATTTATTCAATACCTATATATATATATATATATAATGTGTCTTTCTAACCTAAGAGGTTTTTGAAATGACTATAAATGGATGTGTTGCTAAAACAGTTAATTTATTAAATTAAAATATATTTACAAATGAGATTTACAATTAATTAAAATATCTTACCTAAAACAAATCGATTTTTATAGTCAATAATTATATATAGTTTATAATATTAATATAACAATTATACAATAGTGTGTTTTGACATTTTAGAAATATTTGTCCTGGTAAGGTTATAACATAGGTATTTGAGAATAAACAAATTAATACCAACTTTGGAATA
Organism: Forficula auricularia; assembly: GCA_024734495.1. Taxonomy (NCBI): domain Eukaryota; kingdom Metazoa; phylum Arthropoda; class Insecta; order Dermaptera; family Forficulidae; genus Forficula; species Forficula auricularia. Next base: position 3,346,038 of record JALMQS010000162.1, read on the forward strand.
AATCCAAAGTGAGTAGGAAGCGGGAAATACGAAAGTATTTTATATCTCCCCACCAGAAGGGAAATTCGAAGAATTGTCCACTATTCGATCCGGCTCCATATCGTATGGCAAGAGCTTACTGCTATGATAGAAATTTGAATCAGATCGTCGACATCCATTGTCCACTTCATATATTGTATTTGAAATTCTTCTTAATATTTTATATGGACCCGATCTGATTGGATCTAACTTGTTTCGATTTAGCTTATTCCCATTTTCAACATAAACTAAATCATTTACATTGAATATATAATCTCTTTTCACCTTGTCGACTCTTGATTTATTAAGCTTGTGGTATTTTACGGAGTCTTCAAAAGCTTTTTTTCTGTCTTCTGATAAATCTCTTGTAGTTTCAAGTTCTGGAGGTAATATTGACATTTCTTTACCTGACAATAGGTATGCGGGAGAGAATTTCGTGACACTATGGGTGGTTTGATTATATTCTTCTGTACATTCTATTGCAATAGTTGACCAAGGCCGTTTCTTGTCTTCCTGAAGTTTACATCGAATTCGATTTACCAAAGTTTGATTTAGTCGTTCATTCAAACCATTAGAGAACGGGCAGTCAGAAGCTGTGAGTATGAGTGATATATTATGACGACTAAGAAAATGTTTGAATTCTTTTGAATTGATACTTGGGTATTGATCAGCTAATAACACTTTTATTTTATGATGTTTTAAAATTGGGTTCAAAATATTAATGAAATCTTTAGCTTTCTGACCAGAAGATGGACAAACAAAAGCATATCGACTGAAGTGATCAGCTAAGAGATGCAGATATTTCTTCGGGGAATTGTTGTTTGCAAAGCCTCCAATTGTATCCAATGACATTATCTCATAAGGTTCTGTTGCCGGGCCTAGTTGGGATAGACTTCCGATTTCTCGACATCTGCGAGATTTATTTTTCTTACAAATATCACATTTATTACAGTATTCCTTAATGAGTGCGTCCATTCGTTTGAAGTAGTAGAAGGGACGAATTTTAGCGGCTATATGGGCAACGCCGATGTGTCCATATTGGCTGTGAATTTTCTTTATAAGTGATAAACCAAAGTCATGAGAAACGAATATTCTTTCCCTTTTTTTATTTTTTTGTACATAAGATCACCTCTTTGAATCGTATTCTTTATATCTAAAATTTCTTCTTTATTGTGTTCTTGATCTTGAAGAAGATCTTCAATTGAAACTAGATTTACGATTTTAAGAACGTCCTCTGCGTTTTCAAAACATTCAAGAACTGGATTTCTCGAAAGTGCATCTGCTTCTTGATTAGTTTTCCCTGGTGAATATCGTAAAGTGAAATCATACTGTGAGAGATAGTAAACTAAATCACCTAGTTCTTCATCTGTTCGGGATTTGACTTTTAGATTTTCAAGAGGTTTGTGATCGGAAATAACAGTGAATTTGTGACCAAGTAACCAGTATTGCCAGTATTGAATTGCTTCTTTTATTGCCAGGCATTCTAAGTATATTGCTTTTTTCTTTGTTTGAGTTGGAGTTAACTTTTTTGAAAAGTATGCCACTGGGTGTAATTCTCCATTATCTTGAGTTTGTTTTAGAATTCCACCTATTCCAAGACCACTTGCATCTGTGAATACAAATGTCGGACGGTCGGGATCGAAAATTGCCAAAATTGGACTTTTACATAAATATTCCTTTACTTGCGTAAATGTTTCGTCACATTCATTTGTCCATTGAAAAGATGTATTATTTCTCAAAAGTTTGTGTATTGGTTCTAGCAGTTTTACGCTATCTGGTATGTATTTATGATAGAAATTAATCTTCCCCAAAAACTGTCTTATGTTCTTTTTATTTTTAGGTCTTGGAAAGTCTCTAATTGCTCTGAGGTTATCTTGATGAGGTCTAACTGTATTGTTTCCGAGAATGTGTCCGAGATATTTGACCGAGTCTTGAGCAAAATTACATTTTGATAGCTTTAAACGAAAGCCTTCGTGTTTTATAGCCAACATAACCCTTTCAATATGATTTAAGTGATCATCGAAATTTGTAGAAAATATTAAAATATCATCAATGTAATTTATACAAAAATCCTGTAAGCCATGACGACGGATAGCGTTAGCCAGAACGCGTTGAAAAACTGCTGGTGAAATCTTCAGACCAAATGGGAGACAAGTCCATTGATAATGACCACTTTGAGTAACAAATGCAGTCTTATAATGATCTTTATGGCGCACCGGAATCGACCAAAATGCCGAATTTATATCTAAAACAGAGTACCACTTACAGTTTCTTGTCTTAACTATTGTATCTTCTATTCGTGGAAAAGGTTGTGATTCTGGCACGACGATTTTGTTTAAATCGCGGAAATCAATACATAAACGAGAACGTTTACCTTCTTCTTTTTTAAATGCCAATGTTACGGGTGCCGCGAAGGGTGATGTAGACTCTTCAACCAATCCTCTGTCTAATAGTTGTGTAATTTGGCTTTCTATTTCTTTCTGATCTGGAATTGAACATCTGTAAGGTTTTTTTGAAATATATTTATATTCTGTTAGTTTTATATTAGCTTCATGGTTTTCTACTTGGCCCACATCATATTTATTCTTTGCAAAATTTTGAGAAAATCTATTAATTAAGTTTCTTAGATTTTCTTTTTTGTCTTGATCTAAATGGTTTAATTTTTCTTGAATTTCTATGATATTTATACTATTATTTTTCCAGTTCACTGGAAAGGCCTGATTTTTGTTTTTATCTGTAACCATTTCTATCTTTTCATCATTTATTCTTTGGAAAATGTTTAAGTAATCATCTTGGAGCAAACGGAATTTCTTAATTATATCCAGTCCAAGCAATATATCATAAGAAAAATTATCATTCTTTATTACATGGGCTTCTATCTCTTTCTCAATTTTATGAATTTTTAGTAATAATTTGATTTTATTATGACTCTTTTGCACACCACTAATCGTTTTAAATAGCTGTTCGCTTTTTTTCATTTTTTCTTTAATATCTTCTAATATTTTGGAATTAATGAGAGTAACATTTGAGCCACTATCATAAATCCCTTGAATTTCTTTGTTCCTATTAAGGGTTACATTTAAACGAATTAGTGATGTGCCGTCTAGTTTTTTGATTCTTGATCACTGTCACAAGCATTATCTCTTTCTGTTGTATTAACATTTTTATATCTATTTTTTTGCTTAAATCGGCATATTTCTTTTGGATGAAATCGTCCTGGTTTTCCTATTGATTCACAGATTGTGCAGGGACGTTTTTCTATTTGTTTCGGACTTTTGTTATCATTCGGGTGTTTATTATATTTTAATGAGAGTGATGATTTTAAAGCAGTCTTTCCTAGGTTGTTAAAATTAGAGCATTTATTCAACTGGCTCATAAGCCCCTCTGTTGTGATTATCTCTTCCTTGTCTAAGAGATTCTGGACCTGAGGTGGCAGTCCAACAACAATATGGTTGATCCTGGACTGCACCGTCATACCAGGTTCCGTTTCTAATAATAATCTTTCTTTCTTTAATGCGTAATCCTTTATGGATCCATTGATGAATTTAAAAGTATATGCATATTCTACAGAGCTCCAGCTCTTGTCGGCATATACTTGGAGAAAGGATTCGCGCCATGATGCCCAGTCTCCATTTATTGACAATTTTATTAGTGTAGAGCTATACCAATCAATGGCATTATCTTCCAAAAAAATCGTAACGTTTGAATTTTTCTCTCGTTACAACTCACATGATGTCTTTCACATTCCTTTTCAAAGCAATCAATCCATTGAATTGCATTTTTTTCTCGTTAAATTTTTCCAGTACAAACGATTTCTCGATTTGAGAAATGTTTGTTTCTTTATTATTAAGGTGTAATATCATGGGCTTAATTAATTCAACTAAATCTTCTCTGTTGTCAACTTTTGGAGTTTTATTTACATCTTCCTCCAAATAAATTTCATTGAAAACAAAGTTCATATCTTGATCAAAATATACCGGAACAATTTCTGCTGGTAATGTTAAAGTAATATTTCGAAACTGACCTTTTTTTATCATACTTTTAGAGCAGTTTTTTATTGAAGAGAGTTCGAATAGTTCCACATGCTTTTCTTGATCCTGTTGATTTTCTGGGAAAATATATGTCGTTTCTTCTTTAAATAAACGAATTGTCTTCACTCTTGTTACCAGTTTATTCTTCTTTTCTTCTTTTTCCAAATATATTTGAACTTTTGTGGCTTCCATCTTTTTGTTTTTTTCTTTTTTTTTTCGACGAAAAAATCGATTTATAATGTGTCTTTCTAACCTAAGAGGTTTTTGAAATGACTATAAATGGATGTGTTGCTAAAACAGTTAATTTATTAAATTAAAATATATTTACAAATGAGATTTACAATTAATTAAAATATCTTACCTAAAACAAATCGATTTTTATAGTCAATAATTATATATAGTTTATAATATTAATATAACAATTATACAATAGTGTGTTTTGACATTTAGAATTATTTGTCCTGGTAAGGTTATAACATAGGTATTTGAGAATAAACAAATTAATACCAACTTTGGAATAAATCCAAAGTGAGTAGGAAGCGGGAAATACGAAAGTATTTTATATATATTTTCTGTGTTTATTTCTAGATCTTTTAGAAGGTCACGGTACTGTTATTTTGGACGGCCGGAGGTTCAAGTGAAATTCACGACATTTCGCTTTTCTTTCAATGATATCAATCGACGATTCACTTCAACAGAAAGTGAACAAGACTACACACACACATATATACATACGTATATAACCATGAATCTCAGCTCAACAGGTGTTCTACTATTGAATATATTAATTATATGGACGTCCTGTATCAATGGAATATCTTCGAATACTTCTCGCCGACCTAATATAATATTTATTCTCGCTGACGATCTTGTAAGTACATAAAAAATTATTATTATCTTATCTTATTATATTAAAAGAGCAATTTTTGTATATATAGAATCGGTTTCTCGAAAACGCCTCTAACGATTCGGATGAAATTCACGGGTTAGGGGGTTGTGGTATTGGCGATTCGATCTGTCACGGTCTCATCTTCGGTTAAGTTGTTTTCGATGGGTTATTTTTGTTAATTAAAATAATTATTCACAGGTGGTTGTCTCGATAAAAATGTATTTTTTCATTTTTTAATCAATTTCCTTTTAATAATTAATTGGTTTTTTAATTTTAAATGGCACAATAAGATCAATACAATTATTATTATATATTAAAAGTTGGGCAATTTAATTGATTAAAAATCGAGTTTTAAATCTCACAAATATTAAATATTAGAATTTGACAATTTAATTAATTATAAAACTCGACAAATTGTTATTTAATTAAAAAAAATTATACGGTATCTATTTATATAAAACTTGAGCAAGATGCGAGGTAGGTTTCACAAAAAAATTATTATATTAAAATGTTTCACCTAGAACCAACACATAACTCCTTAAAAGTTATTTATTTATATGCCTAAATACACATAATCTGAGGGTCACTAGAAGACTAGAAATGGAAAAACTGGGTGCGGGGGCGGGAGGCGGGTGTGGAGATTGCGGTAGGGTGGAGGTGGTGGTGTGGGTGGGACGAGGTGGGGAGTTTCGGTAGTGTGGGGTTTGAGGGGGTCCAGGGGGAGGGTAATATATATATGTATAGCTTTTAACTTGAAGCGAAAAGTTACCGAGCATCGCTCGGTGGCCAGGTACTTATATTATTATACGCGTTTTGGATTCTTTTAAATACTATAATGCACCCTTCTAGAGAAATTTTCCAAAGAAATCGAAATAAAGTATATATAATATTAATTAAATAAGTAATGAATTAAAAAAAGTAAAGACTTGTTCAAAATTCGGTTCCATTTCCGTAAATTTTGCAGAAGGTAAAGACAGGAGTGAAATATTGCGTAGAGTATAGAGCTCTAACATACTAATAAATAAATTTAAATATAATAAACTATTTAATATTTATTTTTGATTTAATTAAATATCTAATTAATTAAGTTTTAAATTCATTAAACCAATTATTTTACATTAATTAATGTATACATTGTATTTTTGCTTCGATTCCGGAGATTACTTCTCCACCATCGAGTGTCCTTATTCATCTTTAGTCCTTGTTTTTAATAAGAGGAAAAATCTAATTAGATAAAAAAACCTCTTTTCCGATAATTATTTCAATTCCATTATTCCCCAATCAAGTCGATTGGTTCGATCTAATCTATCAGCCATCCAATCACAATTAATTAAGTTTCTTAATTTTATTATATAAATAAAATTTAAAATGAACTATTAGAGGGTTTTAAAATTAAAAAAAATAATAATTAATATATATAGTAGTCAAATTAAAATAAAATAACACCTGTTTATTTGTTTAAATTTATATCATAACAACGTCTTAAAATTTCAATAAAATGATAAGAAAAGAAGATATTTTTTGCATTTTTAAACTGGAATCCCTGTGAGAGTCCATGATATAATCAGTAGATCAGAACTCCACAGTAGGAAATAGGTACTACAAATAAATATTCTGCCAACTTAACTCTTAACTTTCCGCAAGTTTTCGTGGATATCCGAATCAACTCATAGTTGAAAAGGAATTTTTTCCACCTTATCAACACAAATATCAAAATTATAAAAAAAAGTGTATTCAATCCTAGGGCTGGCAAGCGAACGAAGCTTTAATTGAAAAGTTTTGTTTTGCCGAGAGTAGCAGAGTTGTTGATTCACAAAGAGAAACAAAGAGATTGTCCCTCTGCTTGTTGCAAATAAACATAAACACACATATATATAGATATATATCTGTATATATATTATTTGTTTGTTTGACTATAGTTTCGAAGGCTTGGCCTCACGTCAGTCTAATTATAAATATTATTTTTCATTGGATCCGTATCCGCGGATATTGAAAATGTTTTTCCTTCTTTTGCAGTTGAATAGTCAGGTAGAATTAAATATTATAATAATTATTAATAATAAATTATTTTTAATTCTACCTGGCTATCTAGCTGAGAAAGAAGGAAAAATTTTTCAATATCCACGCGATACTGATCCAATGAAAAATAATATTTATATTTAAAAAGACTGGTGATGAGCGCTTCGCACGCTCTTCGAAACTATCATACTCTAAAACAAATAAATAATATATATACAGTTATATATGTGTTTATGTTTATTTGCATCAAGCAGAGGACAACCTCTTTGTTTCTCATTTGTGAACGAAGCTTTGTTTAAACTAGGCGTATGTAAGGAGTGACAGGTCCATTGACTCTTTGAAATTTCAGGAGGCGGGGGGGGGGGGGGGTAAAATTTTAAGATCAAATATTAATTATTTAGTACCTGACGGATCGAGTAATTTTTTGACTTAGTTCCAAACCGATATATTAATAATTATTTTTAATTTTAAATTCAGGAGTATAAAAAGGTCGATTTTTATTTACAAATGAATAAAATTGAAATAAAATTTAATTAAGTTTTTTTAAACGTTTTAGCCCGCTCAGGCCATTATCATCCATGATGGATACCTATGCAACGCTGTGCACAAATTTTTGAACTTAATTGCAATTAAAAATAATATTAATAGGTGTCTCACTAAAAACTTATAACTAAATTTATTTTAAATTTTTATTTATTAATTATAATTGCTTTTTTTTAATTTTAAAACTCACTAATTAGTCATTAAAATATTTTTATATTATTTAAAAATTAGGAAATTTAATTAATTAGAGGTATTTTCTAATGAAAACGGAGTGATAGGCTCAAAGTTGAATTGATTTATAAGCATTCCAAGGTTAATTAAAACGACAAATTCCTCGAATGACGTCATTTTCATCCATTTATAAAACCCCACGTAAAGGAGAATCGTCCCCCTCCTTCTTCAGGGTTTAAAATTGACAACAAAAAGAAACCTCCCTGTATATTAATATACCCACCCTTTAATAATGAATTTAATTCAGAAAAAAACAATCAAATTAAATTTACGCGAATAGTAGACCTTGATTTTCGACCTCAAAATCTCCTATGATTTTCACCGAAATCGATATATAAGAATCGCTAATTTATTAGTGTAAGATTTTCGAAATTTTTCACAAAAATCTCAAATTCTGTACTTTACCCCCCCCCCCCTCTCAAAAATCTCTAGTTATGCGCTTGTTTGTTTAGATATTTTTTTATAAATTTGAATATTTTTAGTAAAGTGATAAAGATCAATATTAACTTTAACGAGATCATATCAAATCAAGGTTGATTGATGTCTCACACATATCCGCTAAATTTAAGATTTTTTGGTTTGATAATATATGTTGTATAAAATCTATCAAATAAAATCGTGAATTGTAAAAATGCACTATCATCGAGAAATATGAGCAAGGAAAAAAAGAAGCAATAAAGATCTCTATCTCGCTGAGTGCAACGTTTGCTTTTGCTATACCAAGGCCAAGGTAACATCCAAATGGAAGGCAATTGCCCTCGAAATTTGGACTAGGGAATTCTAGATATTTCGAAAATTATGTTCTAATCGTATAATAAATGATTTTATTCGGAATCTGTGCTTCTCTTCTTCATGGGCTGCATTTGTATAAATTCAGAATTGAAAGTATTCCATCTTCAATAGAAAATACCATTAATTAATTAATTAATGGAATTTTCTAATTTTAATGCACTTATATTAATATTTGTAATTAACTAGTAGTGGGTTTTAAAATTAGCCTTAATTATCTTAATTAGGTACAAATATTCTATCTGTTATTTCTCACAGGTTCAAATACCCGATTGACAACCTAACGAATTTACTTAAATTCAATCGGGTATTTGAACCCGTGAGAAATAACAAATTGAATATTTATACCTAACTAGCTGACCAGCGGGCCTTCGGCTCGGCGTAACCTAGCCCCTGGCGGGGAGCGTCTCGTTTTATGGTTAAAATTTATATACATAATAGCTGACCCGAGCACGCGTTGCTCTAACTATTATCAAAAATTTAAATATATTTAAAAAAATAATAATAGTTTTGAAAAATAAATTGAAAATGCAAACAATTATAAAATAGGTATTAAAACAGTAAATGAATTATATATTACTTGTCAAAACTGTTCCCTTAACCAAAAAAGTAATATTGACAGTTGAAAGATTTTCAAAAAGCTATTATCGGCCATCTTGTTTGTTTCCTTTACCCCCCCCCCCACAGGTGGGATATTTATAAAAACACTCGTGTATTTGAATGGAATGTTGTGTGAAAATTTCAAAGAAATCGGTGAAGAAATTTCTGAGATCCTTCAACGTATCACTTAAGCTTACCAGTACATTTTTATTTATATTGATTAAGATAATTAAAACCAATTTTAAACCCACTAATAGTTCATTACAAATATTAATATAGGTAGCCACATTAAAATTAGGAAATTCAATTAATTAATTAATGGTATTTTCTATTGAAGACAGAATAGTCTCATTGCTAAATTGATGCAAATGCAGCCCAAGAATAGCCTGAGATTCCGAATAAAATCATTTATTATAACATCATTTTCATTCTCTTAAAAAAAACTGACGTATGGCTTGGCCTTCCTTCTTCAGGGTTTCCAAAGGGTCCCTTAAAAAATTAATTTAATAAAGATAAATCAATGAAGTTGTCCTTCTGCTTGATGCAAATAAACATACACACACGTAAATCAAACATAATATCTAAAATTATTAATAAAGTTTTAAAAAATAAAGTTCTGTTATTTTTTGATCAGACCTCGTGTTTATTTGCATCAAGCAGAAGACAACCTCAGTGATTTATCTTTATGAGTGTAATATAGATGAAGTAGTTTTTGGAGACGAACTGATAAAGAAATTGAGTAAATTTTGATGAACATGTACAAAATTCCAAAAAGAGAGATAATTATAACTATCTTTTTATTAAAAAACCGACGTTTCGGAGGTTTATTCCCACCTTTTTCAGGGATCTTTCAAAATCCTGAAGAAGGAGGAAATAAACTTCCGAAACGTAGGTTTTTTAATAAAAAAGATAGTTATTACGTAGTTCGGAAAGTCATTTCGCATTGACGTCTCGTGATTTGCTTCTAAAGCATCAAGAAAATATCCTATTTTTTAGGAGAATTGTCACTGGGGACGAGAAATGGGTTGTCTACAATAATGTGTAACGCAAGAGATTAATGGAGTAAAAAAGATAAATCAGCTCAAACCTCATTGAAAGCCTATATTAATCGAAACAAGGTGATGCTCTCTGTCTGGTAGGATTTCAAGGGAAACGTATTTTTTTGATCTTTTGCCAGCCACTACCACGTTCAATTCTGAAGTGTACTGCCATTAACTGGACAAATTGAATGATTCACTAAAACAGAAAAGGCCAGTATTGTTCAATAGAAAAGGTATAGTGTTGCACCAGGATAACGCGAGACCCCATTCAAGTTTTGTAACTCGTCAAAAGCTTATACAGCTTGGATGGAATGTACTACCACCACCCACCATATTCTCCAGATCTGGCACCATCGGATTATTACTTGTTCCGGGCCCTACAAACATTTTTAGGCGGCAAAACCTTTACTTTAAATGAAGGTGTCCAAAATGCATTGGATCAGTTTTTTGCCACCAAAGATCAACATTTTTTTGAACTATAATGCTACTATCAGAAAGATGGCAAAAGATATTGGACCAAAATGGGGAATATATAATTTAATAAAATATTTATACACTATAAGAAAATCGTCTTTTATTTTCACCAAAAAAACGAAATGACGAACTACCTAAATAATTATCTCTCTTTTTGGAATTTTGTACATGTTCATCAAAATTCACTGAATGTAATATTGTGTTTTTAGGGGTGGAACGATGTGAGTTTCCACGGGTCTAGCCAGATTCCAACTCCTAATATCGACGCCCTCGGCTACCACGGCGTAATCCTGGACCAGCATTATGCACAGCCATTCTGCACGCCCTCAAGGTCCGCTCTACTTACTGGAAAATACCCTACAAGGACAGGTGAACTCAAACGATGCATTTTATTTTCCTTCTTATCTTAATTCTAATTAAATAAAAAAAATCAATCATTGAAACACATTGTAACTATTAGCACAATGCAATGCATTATTTATTAAATTATAAAAGAGGAAAGAATTTGCACGCGGATTTGAGCTGCTGGAGGCTTTCTGAGGAAGGAAGCTGGAAAAAATGAATGACGTGTTCGCTTATTTTCAGGCACTCAGCATTCGGTGATTTTAGAAAATGAACCCTGGGGTTTGCCACTGCACGAGAAACTGCTATCGCAATATCTGAAAGAGTTAGGCTATGCCACCCACGCAATTGGCAAATGGCATTTAGGCATGTTCAAAAAAGAGTACACACCCACTTATAGGGGTTTCGACTCGTTTTATGGATTTTGGCAAAGCTATCAAGATTATTATAATCATACAGTTCAAGCAACGGTAAGTTTAATTTTTACCTACACAATCATTGTAAATATAATAAATTAGTACCTGGAGCTACCGAGCGATGCTCGGCAACATTTTGCTTCATTTAAAAGTTATATATTAATATTATTTTTAATTTAAAATTCTGATAAAAACCACCCCATCACTGCACACCACCCCGCTACCCCACCCCCTGGGCTCATCCCCATACCAGCCCTGCTACGCCCCTGGACCCCCGTCCCATACCGCACCCGCACACCACCCCTTGGACAACCACCCCAGTACCGCTCCCGCGCATGCCCCCTGGACCCCGAACCCGCCACTCCACCAACCCCGCACCACCCACTCCCACCCCCAGTTTTTGGATTTCTAATTTTCTACTGGCCCACAGATTATGTATATATTTGTATATAAATAAATTCCGTATAATTATTTTTTTTTGATTAAATAACAATTTATCGAGTTTTATAATAATCAATTAAATTGGCAAATTCTAATATATAACAATATTTGGTATAAAGTAATAGTGGGATTTAAAATTAAAAAACTAATTAAAAAAGATAATTGAAAAAAATGTAAACAAACTTTTTTATTGAGATTTTCATCTATCAATAATTACTTTAATTAAGAAAAGATCAAGTAAGATTAAATTTGTCGAGGTCCAGACCTAGCCAGATCGCTTTCTCATCCTCAAAACTTGTTAATAGAATTTGTTTCATCAAAATCGGTAGAATCGTTTTCAAAATGAACTAATATACAAATATAGGTACAAACAAATAAACAATTTTTGCTCGTTTAATAAGAGTAGATAGATTTAATTTGTAATTAAAAATTAATTACATGTTTTTGTTGTAAATAAGTAATTATATTCAAATTTAATTAAATTAAAATATATATATTTTTTAATTAATAATTTTTCTTGTACATAATTAAATTTAAAGTTTAAATAAATAAATTAAAATATTTCTTTAATTAATTAAATACACACATCTGTGAAATTAAATTTTTTGAAATGTTGTTGGTATTATTGAGTAATATTCTGATTTTAGCCAAATACAATTAGAAATAAATATATGTGAGCCTAATCTACATAAGCTCACGGGGGAGGTGAAACTTATTTAGCAGTAAATGTTATTAAAATAATTTAAATTTCCTAATTTCAATAAATTTTATTTGTCACGAAATATTAGTGGGTTTTAAAAAAATTATTTCTCCTCTATTGAGTCATTTCCCATCTATTCTAACAAAAATTAATCAAACAGGCACGTCTCTAAAGAAGCTTCACTTCAATAATTCAATTGATTTTTGTGTGTCTATGTTACCTGATATCTTCGCCAATTGTGAACCGATTTTGATGATTTTTTTTGCATTGGGTTCAGTATAGTTTTCGATTGGTAAAAATATAAATTTCATTGGTATTGGACCTTTTTGTTATGTATGTTCACGCATAACTTCTTTGTTTATGAACCGATTTTAATGATTATTTCTGCGTTAGAATCACTATAGCTCCAAGGTAGTCAAGATACCTATTTATTTATTTTTATGTACGCTCACTGAGAACTTTTAGCCACGTGGACCGATTTCGATGATTCTTTTTTTATTATAAAGGGGGTGCCTTAGGGGTGGTCCCATATTAATTTGGTCAAGTTCTGATGATATGATCAATGACGAAATAACGTAAATCTCCAATTCAAAATTCAGTCGAATTGATAACCTCCTCCTTTTTTGAGCCTCATCCACATAAGCTCACGAGGGAGATGAAACTTATTTAGCAGTAGATGTTATTAAAATAATTTAAATTCCTAATTTTAATAAATTTTATTTGTCATGAAATATTAGTGGGTTTTTAAAATCATAATTTAAATTTCCTAATTTTTATAAATTTTATTTGTCATGAAGTATTAGTGGGTTTTAAAAAATTATCTCTCCTCTATTGAGTCATTTCCCCTTTATTGTAACAAAAAAAATCAAACAGATACGTCTCTAAAGAAGTTTCACTTCAATAATTGAATATGCAATTTCGAAAAGGGCACATCTCGCATATTTTGACAAATACACTTTTCATATAAATGTAATCTAAAAGCTTCACTGCACAATTTAACTACCCCCAAAATGTAACTAAAAAATAAATTTTATAAATTTTACACTACTTACTTTAGAAAATAATTAGTTGTTTTTTTCATTCCTGAACATTTTAAATTTTCAGACATCTTGTGCCCTTTTTAAAATTCCATATTCAATTGGTTTCTAAAAAAAAAATCCTATTTTTCATACTATTAAATTTAAATTTAAAATTTTATTTAAAATAATTTAAAAATTTTCATTAAATAAAATTTATTTCAAATTAAAAATTTTATTAAACTAATAAAAAATATTATTTTTTCCACATACTATTAAATTTAATTAAAATAATTAAAACAGTTTCTTGAATTATTTTTCATATTATATGAATTAAACTAATCTACTTTAGTATTTTCTCCACATATACTATTCATTTTAAATTGAAAATTTAATTAAATTAATTAAAATATAGGTAGGGGAGAAATGGGATAGTTGATCCTGTGGGATACATGATCCCATTAAAAAATTAGCGTTTGCAAGGACTTTATTTTTGTTCTGTTAACCAAATTAGGTAGCGGTCATGATGGCTACTAAACCTTGAGGTAATCATCTATGAGCAATAACTTGTTGCTTTTAATTTTGAAAATATGATTTTTTTCATGACCCTACTTGTTTATACGTATGCATGGGATGTCGCAACAATTTTAGTACTTGTACTTTATGATTTATTGCTTGTATTTCTGAAATATTGTATGTATTTAGCTATTTAAAGGCAATTGTTTCCATAACAAATTTGCTTGACTTGTTGCTGTTTTTTTCAATTTTCGATAAAAATAATTTTTAAGAAAAAAATAAAAACCGACTTCAAAAAATTAAATGCAACAAATAAAATACACTAAAAGGTATAAAATAATTATTATCTTATTTAGTTACAACTAAACGACGAAATATTAACATGAAATTACTTTTTGAAGTCGGTGCCAAACAAACTATACCTATAAGCGAGCATACCCTCCAAACGTACTAAGTAAGATCCGTCGAGTGCGATTCATAAAAGGTATATGTTTGGCACCGACTTCAAAAAGTAATTTCGTGTTAATATTTCGTCGTTTAGTTGTAAATAAATAAGATAATAATTATTTTATACCTTTTAGTGTATTTTATTTGTTGCATTTAATTTTTTGAAGTCGGTTTTTATTTTTTTCTTAAAAATTATTTTTATTTTTCTCTTTTTAGTGATGTTATTAATAGTGATCATATCATCACAACTTGACCTAATTAATATGACACCATCCCTAAGACACCCCCTTTCGATAAAAAAAGAACCATCGAAATCGGTTCATAAACAAAGAGGTTAGGTCTAAACAAACCTAATAAAAAAGGTCTAATACCTATGAAAAAAAAAACAAAAAAAAAAATGGGACCAATCGGAAGCTAGACTGGACCCAATGCAAAAAAAAATTTCAAAATTGGTTGAGAATTGGCGGAGATATGAGGTAACATAGGCACAAAAAAAAAATTCAGTCGAATAGAGAACCTCCTCCTTTTTTGAAGTCGGTTAAAAAATGGCTGCATCGGGATAGTTGATCCCTTCAGATAGAGGGATACTTGATCCTGGAATCAAGTATCCCTCTTATGATTCTTTTGATTGTGTCTTATGTTTAAGAATTAAGTCTAATTGCGTTTCACATGCCGCGGAAGTATACAACTAAGGGCCGGTTGTATGTCGCAAAGTAAATGCTTTTTACCACTAACCAAGGGTAGATAGTAAATGGAAGGACTGGGATAGCCAATCAATCAGATGGCAGGCACTGAAAGTTCCTGTCATCTGATCTGGTCTGAGTGGATTCCTTGGTTAGTGGTAAAAAGCATTTACTTTGCGACGTACAACCGGCCCTTAGGAAGGCGCTAGAAAGAGGGTACCTTACGACCCAGAGACCCTGGAAAATGCAGGATGGTGAAAGTTACAAGAGCTCAGCGAGAAAATTTAGTATCAACGTGATGGAATTGAAAAGGATGTGCCGTAAACAAAAACATATTCAACCAGGTTATAAAAATCGTCAGATTTTCTCCGAAACTCAAGAAAGCAAATTGGGTCAATATCTGACATGTCCAAAATGTTTTACGGGTTAAACGTCCAACAATTGCACAAGTTAGCTTACCAATATGCTAAAATAATTCAAATTCAATATTTATTTATTTTATTTTTATTTTTATTTATTTATTCATTCATAATTCTTACAATTTAACTTTACACAATGCTCTGAGGCAGTTTGCCTCATATGAGCAGTAAAAAAATAATAATTAACATAAAACAAAGAGGGAGAAAAATAAAAACAAGAAAGAAAGAAAGCTCCAGCGAAAGGAAGTTGAGAGGGAAGGTGAGAGAGCCAGCAGGAGGGAAAAGATACACCATAAAAGAGAGACGCCAATAAAAATTTTTAAGAAAAAATAAAAACCGACTTCAAAAATTAAATGCAACAAATATAAAAATACACTAAAAGGTATAAAATAATTATTATCTTATTTAGTTACAACTAAACGACGAAATATTAACACAAAATTACTTTTTAAAGTCGGTGCCAAACAAACTATACCTATAAGCGAGACCCGCCAAACGTACTAAGTAAGATCCGTCGAGTGCGATTCATAAAAGGTATATGTTTGGCACCAACTTCAAAAAGTAATTTTGTGTTAATATTTCGTCGTTTAGTTGTAACTAAATAAGATAATAATTATTTTATACCTTTTAGTGTATTTTTATATTTGTTGCATTTAATTTTTTGAAGTCGGTTTTTATTTTTTTCTTAAAAATTTTTATTTTTCTCTTTTTAGTGATGTTATTAATAGTGATTATATCGTCAGAACTTGACCAAATTAATATGACACCATCCCTAAGACACCCCCTTTCGGATAAAAAAAGAACCATCGAAATCGGTTCATAAACAAAGAGGTTAGGTCTAAACAAACCTAATAAAAAAGGTCTAATACCTATGAAAAAAAATCGAAAAAAAATGGGACCAATCGGAAGCTAGACTGGACCCAATGCAAAAAAATTTTCAAAATCGGTTCACAATTGGCGGAGATATGAGGTAACATAGGCACAAAAAAAAAAAAAAAAAAAAATTCAATCGAATAGAGAACCTCCTCCTTTTTTGAAGTCGGTTAAAAAAGAGACGCTCACTCCCGAGACCCGCCCCCGCGAATACATGCCAAGAGACCACGATTGAAGATAAGTGATGATGAAGATGAACTACCCGGGTAAATGAAGGTAATGAATTCCACAGTCGGGCAGCAGTGACAGTGAATGATCTATTCACCACCTCGGACCGGTTTTTTTTTTTTTTTTTTTATAATGATATTGATACAAGAAGAAGTTGCACCAAGAAGGTACAACCTCTGAAGTCCGTGGTGGACCCTTGTAACGTGAAGATAAGGGGAGATTTAGGGATTGGGTAGCAGGTCGAAGGTATCTGTGGATGCTGGTCTTGAAAGTTTGAAGGTTATAAGTAGCTGGAAAGACGGTCGGGGGAAGAGAATTCCAGTCTCTAGATGTCATAGGGATAAATGAATTGGCGAATGCGTTTGTTCGATTAGTATCTAGTTTAAGCGCGTAGGGTCCCGGTGACTCGGGATATGAATACGATTTGAATTTGAATATCCATCTATCTGGGATACAACCCAGCAAGCAGGCCGTAACTGGTACCGAGGTTTTTTGGAAAGAAACCTCCGGGATCAATAACTCACTCGCCAGGATCAAGTATCCCCATGGTGTGGGTTAGTTGATCCTTGCACTAGGAGTTTGAAAAAACTGATTTGCCGTTTTTGTTCAACAAACAAGAAGGTCTACATAGGTGCATGATTGATAGTATGGAACGAGGCTACATGTCTGGTTGAAAAAAAGTTCAAATTTATTATCATGGTTCGAATTATTAAAAGAAAACAAAAACAGGGATCAACTATCCCACCTCTCCCCTATATATATTGTTTATTTATATGTCTATAGATAAAAATGTATTGTTTGATATAAGAAATATTAAATTAAGTAATGTTATTTTCTATAATAAGATTTTTCGTTCGAAAACTTAAGTGTCTTATGTAGAATTTAATTTGATAAATTAAAGGGTTTAATTAGTCAGATAAAATAAATAAAGTAATTTGAGTAAATTAATATTATTTTTTTAGTAATTTTATCAAATATATAATGTTAATTGACTCAAATTACTCTATTTATCTTATCTACTCTTATTAAACGAGCAATTCTTGTATATATATAGAATCGGTTTCTCGAAAACGGCTCTAACGATTTGGATGAAATTCACGGGTTAGGGGGTTTATGTGTTGACAATTCGATCTGTCACAGTCTCATCTTCGGCTAAGTTGTTTTTGATAGGTTTTTTTGTTAATTGAAATAATTATTCATAGGTGGTTGTTTGAATAAAAATTTATAATTACATTTTTTTCAATTTTCTTTTAATAATATTAATTGTTTTTTTTATTTTAAATTCCACTAATAGATCATTACAAATATTATTATATATTAGAATTTGCCAATTTAATAAATTAAAGGTATTTTTCTATAAAATAATTTATTAGAATATCAATTTCATTCTTTTAAAAAATCCGACAATTCGAAGGATCGTGCCTCCTTCTTCAGGATTTAAAAGGGTCAAC
Source organism: Forficula auricularia (assembly GCA_024734495.1). Classification (NCBI taxonomy): domain Eukaryota; kingdom Metazoa; phylum Arthropoda; class Insecta; order Dermaptera; family Forficulidae; genus Forficula; species Forficula auricularia. The sequence goes on from JALMQS010000162.1 coordinate 3,364,204, forward strand.
GAAAGAACCTCCGTGTATATTATTCTTATTTTTAATTGCAATATTACATTCAAAACGTTGTGACCAGTGATACGTCTTGATGATGGCCATAGCTGGTGTAAACGTTGGTAAAAATATAAATTATGTTTTATTTTAATTTTATTATATTTTGGCTTCGAATAAAAATCGACCATTTTAACTGAATTTAAAATTAAAAATAATATTAATAAATCGCTTTTAACTAAAGGTGTTCCAGGTACTTTATTTTATATGACTGAATAACCATTTAATTTATAAAATTAATGTTTTTGTAATTTTCTTGTTTACAAACATTTGTTGAATTTTTTATTGTTAGGATAAATAAACTGAATTTGCTTCTTTCCAGTAATTTATTTTGTTTTTCAAATGGTTATTCCAAATATTTCGAGAGCGTTCTCAGCATCTCTTCCTCAGTGGAAACTGTGGGACCACACAATAGGCAAGTCAGTGAGTTGTTATAATTACAGGTGTCAAAAAGTACTCACCCACTCCCCACCAATGTGCCGACTCCATCAGTTTGTACAGAACATTGATAAAAAGCTCGATCACACAACACACACACACATATATATACAAATTTAAAATGAGACAACATACGAATTTACAATTATTTACATCTCCTTATAATAAAGTCCAATGAAATTTAAAAATCGAAAAATGGTCAAGCATCAGAGCTGGTTTAAATTTAACTAACTAATTACTGTTAATGACCAGTCGAGCTCGAAATTTAAACCAGCTCTGATGCTTGACCATTTTTCGATTAAATGCTTATAATTTCATATGTGACTCAATTTGTTGAGCTAAGTTGAGATCTGATAACACACCATATGTTACAACGGTCGTCCACTGAGAAGATGCTGGCACTCTCATAACCATTTGAAAAATTTAGGCGTATAAATATAATGTGTAATGGAGAGGGATTAGCCAATGGGTAGCCTCTGCTGAATAAAGAGCTCCAAGTATAGAAAACGTTCGGCTTTAATCAATGTAATGCCGTCATCAGTACCTGATGGAGTAGCGGCACAATTGATTTCTGGGTGAATTGTCCGCAGGCAGATTGTTACTTGATTTTATCACACATGTACAAAATTATAACAACTACACAATGGTACATTGAACCTATGGTGTGGTCCCACAGATATTGCCAACGTCGATGGACGAGATTTGTACTTGAGACGTTACGCATATCAAGTGAGAACTACTTATGTGACCGACAACTCATATATGAAAATCCACAACAATATATTTAATTATGTCGTCGTGTATATTAGTTTATTCAGCAAATGCAATCTATGTACTTATTATATACATATACAGCCATCAAATTGTATCAAAAAATTAATATATCCAGTACACACCAAGCCAGCAAAATTCTTATTTGTTGAATATTGATTGTAGGTATTTATAAAAAACAATGATGTAAGTAATTTGAACTATTTCAGAAAATTATCTGCTTAAATATAGAAAATGGTTAAATATTATAATTTTGTTGATAGTGTGAATTTGTTAGATGGTACCTTTCGAAGGGTACGATATGCATCGCAATCTGGAGATAGACTGGTCTCATATTGGGGAATACAGCACGGACCTTTTCACCAGAGAAGCTGAGCAAATAATCACTAGCCATGCAAACGAGACAAGCCCTTTGTTTGTGTACTTGGCTTACGGGGCTGTCCATGCAGCCACTTACGATGACCCTTTACAAGCACCCCAGGAAGAAATAGACCGGATGAAACATATATATGATCCGAAAAGAAGAATTTATGCAGGTGACATTAATTAGTCTCTCACAAATAAATTTTATAGCTATCTATATTAATAAAAGAGAACGTTTTATTATTATCTGTTGACGGTCTCTAGAAGAATGTGTTGCTCACAGAGGTCTCAAAATTTAAACATAGTTGGACGTGCACCCAAAAGCAGGTTTTTTTTGCAAATTAATTAAATAAGGGGTTTTTGGTAATTGGCTGTTTAAAAACAACGTGGCGTTCATTGGTATATCATATAGGTATAAACCTTGACCAAAAAGTTTCAAGAATATATCCCCTTTATCTCTAAACATATTACTTATCTCTAAACATATTACCTATCCAATAGCAAATATTCTCCAGAAGCATGGAATCACTCCAGCCCTTTATAATATAAATAATTTATCCTCCCAATTAATAAATAATAAACTTGACAAAATTGATAAAATAAATAGATCTGGTGTATACAAATTAAATTGCAACGATTGCGAGGCAATTTATATTGGACAAACTGGACGATCTTTTAAAAACGGCATAAAGAACATTTAGCTTCCCACAGACAATTAATAAGAAACCAGCCCATAAATCCAGATTCCACTTCCGCATTTGCTAATCATCTATATTCTTTAGACCATTTACCTTCTCCTACTAACCCCATCCCTATTCATTTCGAAAGAAAAGGATTAAGATTGGATCTTCTTGAATCCACGGAAATAAAATATGCCTTGTCGAACGATGAAAATATTATCAATAATCAACTGGATGTAAAACAAAATATAATAATTGATCTTTTAATATCCAAGCGGAAAAATCATTCCCAACCTAGAGACACAAGTCAATGAACTTACTAACTTTCCTTTCACCCAAACAATCCTATGTCAACAAACGCCAACCTGATATTCTTTCTTAACAATAGCTTAAGAGAAAGTGTCCTTTTAAAATAATTTAAAAATTCTTTCCCTCTGTTCAATAAACACATATATAACCTGTTATTCAATAAGTTGAATTAGTTACTTTCTGTATTTCCTGAAGATGGGTTGACAGCCCGAAATATATATATTGAAAAAGAAAAAAATTTTATATCTTTTAATTTTTTAATTTTAATGTGAAATAAGTGACCTAGTATCCTTAACTCATAGTAAATCCATATTAAATATAATATTTATTTACTCTTATCTTTATTAAAGATGTTTCACCTTGCACCAACACCACAATCTCTGCTAATTAAGAATATATTCATAAAATTAAAAATACAAACTTATTCATCAAATTCGATATTGTCCCTTTCAAAGTACTCCCCACATACCGCACCGCACTTATGCCAGCGCTTGATCCAATCCTCTAAACATTTTATATATTCGGTTTTCGGTATGAGCCGTCTTCGATTTGTTCATTATCTCCACTTGGCTGCTAAAACGCGTTCCCCGGAGCGGTTTTTTGAATCAACTGAACAGGAAGAAGTCACAGGGAGCCAAATCAGTCGAATCCGGTGGCTGTTGGATGGTATTCGTCCCGTTATTGGTCAAAAAGTTGCGGATAACGATGACATTGTTCGACCGGACTTTACGTGGTTTTCACAAATCCGGTCTTTTTTGGCGTCTCAAAGCCAAATCGTTAAACAAAAATGTCTTGAACGGATTCATGTGCGAAGTTCAAGATAGCTGCCATCTCTCCAATGGTCAATTTGCGGTTTTCGGCCATAATTCTTTTTGATTTTATCGACGTTTTCAGTCGGTATTTCGAGTCACGAAAACTTGGGTTTCACATTAAAGTTTGTTTTCGATAGAGTAACACTTCTTCAACATTTTCGCACCGTTTTTAACTCAAAATTTAATACAAACTCGTTGATGCAAAGACGATTTCATTTTTAAAATCGTAAAAGTCGCAGACAGCTCTGAAGGCCATACCGAAAATCGAATATATAAAATGTTTAGAGCAAGTGTTCTTCAACCCGCGGCCCGCCGATATGTTTTCTGCGGCCCGCCAACAGCACTCTCAATAACGACTACAAAAAAATAATTTTTAGAATTTTTTTTTTATAACATTAAATTTTAAAATTGAAGAAAATAAAGTTCTATGTGGGGGGGGGGGGTGCGGCGTCCTCCCCCCCCGCTTGGACAATTCGATCGCGACACACTTCCGAGATCAAAAGTAGATCTTATATACCGGCGACCCCCCCCCCCCCCCCAAATCAGAGGTCTGGATCCGCGCCTTGAAGACCCCTGGTTTAGAGGATTGGATCAAGCGCTGGCATAAGTGCGCTGCAGTCGCTGTGGAGTACTTTGAATGGGACAATATCGATTTTGATAAATAAATTTGTATTTTTGATTTTCACGAATAAATTCCTGGAACTTTTTTATCAAGGTAGTATTTCTATAAAAAATCTCTCTTTTTCACTTAAATTAATCATATCAATAATTCATAATTAGTAAAATATTTTCTATTTTTTTGTCCATGTATAGGTAATATGCAAATTATAACTTTTATTTATAAAAACAATTTTTACCATTATTTAATAGCCAGGACCATCCGATCCTCGGTGGGCGACGCAACAGTTGGAGCCGAGTAGGCATCGAGCCCTGTCCCATCTCAATTGGCCCACCAATATTTTTTTCTTTTAAATAAAATTATTCTAATTCACGGTAAATTTAATTTAAATATTTATTTTTATTATCATTTGGAACAACATTTTAAACAATTTAAAACATTTTATTGTAACATTTAACTTAAAATTATTTTTTAATTGTTAAAAACATATTTTTATATAAAAAATAGTTCTTTGCTTTTCACGACTATTTTTTTTTATGAATCTTTGAATATGTTAAATAATCAAGTAGGCTTTGCCTCTTTCCAACAAAAGTAAGTTTGTTTTGTTTATTATTAGTAAAAATGACTCGTGGAAAGGTTGTTGATGAAAAAATTCGCTCAATTATTATCAATTTATTTAAAAAGAGAAAATCAAACGCGGAAATTGGCGATCTAGTTTATCAAAGTTTACTGTCAGAAAAATTATTCGAGTTTATAAAACAACGGGTACAATAGCTACAAAACCTCGATATGAGTCGAAATCCAAAATATCAGATGCTGATAGACGGGCATTGAAGAAGATTATTAGAAAAAACAGGCGTTCGAACTATGGTGAATTATCTGTTCTTTGGAGCGATGCTGTGGGGCGAAGTGTTTCAAGATCCACGTGCCATAGAGAAGCCCTTAAGTTAGGTTTTAAAACTTACAAGGTAATTTTATTGCAACTTATTCCAAATTTTTTTTTTGTAATTTTACTAATTTTTTTAGGCGAAAGAAAAGCCACTCTTGACATTAAAACAAAAGAAAAACCGGCTTAAATGGGCTAAAAGTCACATTAATTGGACGAGTGATGAATGGAATAGTGTCCATTGGAGTGATGAGTCTCGTTTTGAAGTTTGTGTTGGGGACAATCGAAGCAGAGTTATTCGTCAGAAAAATGAAGCTTTCAATTCAGATTGTTTAAAAAAGAAAGTAAAATTTCCTGCTTCAGTTATGGTATAGGGTTCAATGTCTGCTAGAGGTGTTGGAAAACTTCACTTCATTGATGGAATTGTAAACACCAATAAATATTTAGAGATTTTAAAAAAATCGTTACTTCCAACAATGGCAGATGCATTGCAGAATAATAATAATTTTGTGTTCCAACAAGACGGGGCGGCCTGCCATACATCAAGAAAATCTTTAAAATGGCTTTCTGATCATAATGTTCCACTTTTGGAGTGGGTGGCAAACAGTCCCGACTTGTCACCAATAGAAACTCTTTGGCACACAATGAAAAAGCTATTACGAATACAACCAGCTAGAAACGTAGTCGAATTAAAACACAAACTTCAAAATATTTGGGATACTTTCACTCAAGATAAGTGTCAAAACTGAATAAGTACGTTGCCCAAAAGAATTCAAGGCGTAATTAAAAATAAAAGCGACGTCACACAGTGGTAAAAGTGTTGGATTTTGTATGTTTTCCTTGTTTTTAACAATTAAAATAATAATTTTAAGTTAAATGTTACAATAAAATGTTTAAAATTGTTTAAAATGTTGTTCCAAATGATAATAAATATAAATATTTAATTGAAAAGTTTTTGTTTTGCCGAGAGTAGCAGAGTTGTTGATTCACAAAGAGAAACAAAGAGGTTGTCACTCTGCTTGATGCAAATAAACATACACACATATATATCGAGATGATATATCTGTATATATATTATTTATTTGTTTGAGACTATAGTTTCGAAGACTTGGTCTATCCATATGATATTGACTCCTTGAAAAAACATTTATAATTGAAGAAAGACTGATGATGAAGACCAAGTCTTCGAAACTATAGTCTCAAACAAATAAATAATATATATACAGATATATCATCTCGATATATATGTGTGTATGTTTATTTGCATCAAGCAGAGGACAACCTCTTTGTTTTCTCTTTATAAATATTTAAATTAAATTTACCGTGAATTAGCATAATTTTATTTAAAAAGAAAAAATATTGGTGGGTGAGATGGGACGGGGCTCGTAGATGAAAAATTCGAGATATTGACCAAAATTTGTAATTTCTAAAAATGTATACAAACTTGTTCTTTTGACTTTAAAGAAAATCATAGTCAGTTTGCGAACGATTCCAAAGTGTTTTTATGATACATAATAACATTTTAATAAATCTCTTTAAAAATTATTATATATAAATTATATAACTATAATATGAAGCGGAAATTAGATGATTTTAAATTACTCAATTAATTGAAAATTTACACTAAAGTAGAAACAACGTAGATCTATAGATACCTGATAATAATTTCGATTGATTTGCCCCCATAAGCGTTAAAGTTAAATCCTTTTATGCTTGAATAATTTCATCTTTTTTTTATTATTAATATTTCCGGTCGTTTCTTTGTCGCCTACAAGGATTTTTACCTTTAACATCTTTACTATCTCATTTAAATTGTCTGTTTTTTCTATTTTAGATAACTAATATTATTATTAATATTTTGTTTACTTTTCTTTTTCTTTTTACATAGTTGCCGGGGTATTTACCCAAGGCAAAAATTTATGTACAAAGGTTGATATTTATACGTACAATATTTACAAAGGAATTTAGGGATGCAAATCCAATGCATGTTACACTTGGTGGTTTTATTGGAGAAAATTTCCGAACAATATTTGCAGTTCCCAACAATGCGGCCTTCTGACAAGTTCTCGCGTGTCCTTCGCCCAATTGAATTTTTGATTTTGCAACCTTCCAATCCTTCGTGACCAGACCA